>PVJC01013868.1:0-37281 GCA_004026665.1 Murina feae
CGATGTTGTCCTATTGTGTCCAGTTCCTGGGATTATAGCCCCTCTGACACTGTCAACCTGTCCCACAAACTGCACAGTGTGTGCCTTTTCTCTGCCCACATGGTTTTGCATGGAGACACCAGTGGCCAAACCAAACAGCTCTTCCTGCCAGGAGCTGAGTTCATCACTTGTGTCCTCCACAAAGGGGCCCGGGGCCTTTATTAGAACTGAACTTCTCTTCCCCCTCTCTCAGCTACTTTCCTCCAGGGCATCGTAGACCAACCCCGCCCTGCTGCAGCTCTCAGCTGCCTGCCAGGACAGCAGCCCCTTTCAGGAGCCCTCGGGCCCCAGAACTGTGCTTCTGGCTTCTTCTATGGTCTTTTTGGTTTGTGTAGGTCAATATAATTTTTAGTGTTGAAAGCGGTGGATGATTAATTTCTGCTAATGATTTTCTGCGTTGCCCCCTAAACTCCTTTCAGTAATTCCAACTATCATTTCACATTAAGTAATTCAGTGCTTCACTTGTTTGCCTAAGGAATTCCCTGCCTGGCTTATCTCTGTGGCTCCCTGAGACCTCCCTTTGTCCTCACCTCGTTCCCCTCACTTCTTCTCTGACATTTAGGGTTTCGGAGCCTTCTTTCCTGGCTTCCAGCACTGTCCATGTTCCTGCTCTACATGCCGCCCCCACTCCTGGAGTCAAAAAAGAAAGTCTAATTCAGATGTCTTTGGCATGCTTCAGGAATCCTTGTCAATAACTAGCAATTTACCGGGTATCACTTTTAGTAAAGATCATCGTTACCAATTCTGCTTCCCCCAGATGGGCTCTCTGAATGGCCCTTCATATCATTCCTCTTGTCATATCTGCCGGACTTGTTTACCTTTCTCAGCAGTGAATGACATTTGGGTCTCAGAAAACAGACCCAGGTGTGTCCTGAAGCATCTCATGTCATGGCCAAACTGTGAAGGATTCCCTATGGATTCCACATAGCGTTGGGGTTAGTACTCAGAATAAAGACCTTTAGGTTAAATTCACCCCCAAATTTTGTCTTTCAGCCCATGAGAAAACCCAGTGAAGTCCTGCCTCGCCTTCCTTTGGCAATTGCATGTTTTGGGGGTCAGCATTATTGTCGGAAAAGCCATCTCTTTCTCTCACACTCAGGGCCCCAGATCCATGTCGCTGAGCTGAGAGGCAGAGAAACTGTGCTGATAACATTCCCAGAAGGGAGGTAGCACTGGACTTACACTTTACTGACTCTTGGGCAAGTCTGAGTCAAAGTCCTTTTGGCCACTTGTCCAGGTTTGTCCACACAGCAAAGGGAAACGTGCTGAGTAATGGGGAGCCTGAGAGTATATTCAAAGCCTCCAAGGACTACCTTCCACCTCCAGCATGGGAGAAGGTGGTCGGTGACACAGATGGTAAAAGCATGTCCTAAATTGGGTGTCTGGCCAAAGACTATCAATGTTATTGTGAGATAATCATCTGGTTGGTAATTTAAGATTGGCTGTGTATTGGCTTCATTAACTCCAAATCAAGATGAGCAGTTTCTAAATTACTTTCCCTCAGTAAACAAACATATGTTTTGAGGGGAAAAATTAAAAGGGATTTGTGTGGATGAAGAAACGTCCCCAGGCAGGAAAGTACAAACAGACCATGTTTATATAACACTGAATAAGTGGTTGGAAAGGGCCAAAACGATGGGAGCGATGACTAAAGAGAACCCACTGATGTCAAATTCTGCCTGAAACAGTTGAATGAGGTGGGGCTTTCACCCCATCACTGTCCTGATTCTGGCCCATTAAAAACATGACTCATTTGCTTCTCTGTACCCTTTTTTACATTCTCCTTATTTGGCCCACTCTAGATGATTCAGCAGTCATGATTCTACCAGTTATTACAAAAACATTTATTGAACACTTATTTCATCCATAGCACTGCGTTGGGCCTAGCAGAAATGCAGAGGTATAAAAGCCAGTGTGTACCCTCAGATATTAGAGTAACCAGGGAGATAGACAAGTGTACAAATAACTAAAGGGTAAGAAAGTAGGTCTGAAATAGAGGAAGCAAAAAACACCCAATCAAAGCAGTAAAAATATAAAAGAAGTCCCTAGGACAACTTCAAGCATACCCGCATTCACATCGTGGGGGTGTCAGAAGAAAAAGAGAGAAAGCAAGAAATTGAAAACCTATTCGAAAAAATTATGCAAACTCCTAACCTTGAGGAGGAAATAGACATACAAACCCAAGGAATGCAAGGAGTCCCAAACAAGATGAACCCAAAAAAGACCCACACCAAGACACATCATGGTTGAAATGAAGAAGGTTGGGGACAAGGAGGAAACTGAGACTAGTGGGAGAGGAGCAGTTGGTTGCCCACAGGGAGCTCTCATGGGACTATCCACTGGTTTCTCAACAAAGGCTTTGCAGGTCAGAAGGAATTGGCATGAAGTGTTCGGGGAGGTGAGGGGCATCCATCTATAGCCAGGATTGCTGGGCCTGGCAGGGCTATCATTCTATCACTTGGAATCTGGGGACATGTAGAGGGCTTCCTAGACAGAAAGGAGCTGGATGAGTTCATCGCCACCAGGCCAGTGTTGCATGAGGTATTAGGAGGTCTTCTTCAGGAAGAAGAAGAAGAAAGAAAAAAGATAAAGAATGTGAACAATAGCCCTGACCAGTTTGGATAGAGCGTCGGCCTGTGGACTGAGGGGTCCCGGGTTTGATTCCGGTCAAGGGCATGTACCTTGGTTGTGGGCATGTCCCCAGTGGGGTGTGCAGGAGGCAGCTGATCAATGTTCCTGTCTCGTCGATATTTCTGACTCTCTCTCCTTCTCCCTTCCTCCCTGTAAAAAATCAATAAAATATATATTTTTTTAAAAAGAATGTGAACAATAAGATAGCAATAAATACATATCCATCAATAACTAAATCTAAAAAAACAAAATAAATGAACATGCAGGAAGAAACAGACTTATAGATGCACTTGAACAGTTGCCAGTTGGGAGAAGGAGTTGGAGGAGATAGGTGAAAAAGGTGAAGGGATTAAAAAGTACAAATTGGTAGTTACAGAATAGTCATGGGGATGTAAAGTACAGGGAATATAGTCAATAATATTCTAATAACTGTGTGGGAGGGAAAGAAGGTTATCATTGTTATTATTGTTATTATCATTGTTATTATAGGAATATAAGAAAGAAATAGGAAGCAATTAACTCCGATTTGATTATCTTTATTTTGACCTAAATCATGTTAAAGCTAGTTCCATGAGGGAGCTATGTTTCCCCAACTCATGCTCATGTTACTCTGTGCCTTCATTTCAGGGAGAGCTCAATTTGTAAAAGGCTGGGCAGAGATGTCTAATGTGAAGAGGAAGATGTATTTGGAAGTTAGGATGCGACGGGAAGGGGCCTGGAAATTACCTGCTTCCAAGGAAACTGGCTCAGCCTTCTCTGTGTTTGGGTTTCTCTGAGGCAGAAATGGTTGTGTGGTTAGGGCCTGGGGTGTGTTCCCATGAGGCAGAACACATGGATCCTTGAGTTCAGCCCAGACTGAATGCTCTAAAGAGCCTTTGTTTCTTCAGCCAGTACCATCGCTTACCCACATGTCAATAGGCACAAAACAAATGTTTAGAGCCAAATTTTACCAACAACGCATTGTAAAAGCAAAACCACCTCATCCCCACCGCTAAAGAATTCGTGTGTAATAAGGACACATTTCCATTGGCAAATCCAAACATGCTCATCACAAAGGTAAATTAAAAAAATAGTTTGAAGGGAAAACAAAGCATTCCATTACCTGTTCCAGATAATAAAAAAGTAAAATTTGTCAGAATATTGCTGTTTATATGAAATTAGCCCATCAATTCTGTTTACAAATCCAAAAACATTTGCTAAGTCTGTCAAAACATGCCTGATTGAACAATAGTCCCCTTGAGATGAATGGCCAGTGTAGCGCCAATTCCTGACAACTATCATGTTTGCAGTTTACAAAGTACTTTTGTATTTATGACCTTGCTCAATCCTCGCAGGGGTCCCATTAGGAAGTAAGGGCGACTATTGCCCCCACTTGACACATGAGAAAACTGAGGCTGGAGAGGTATGACCTGCTGCCTGAGTGCAGCAAGCTCAGCTGGGAGCACCCGCAAATGAGCATCAGCGTCACTGAACTCCAGCATCTTTCTCATGCCCCCATGCTATTGCTGGTACTTTAAGTGCCAGCTGCCTCAAGGACCAGACATCCCAATGGGGCCAGGAATCTCTCAACTCTCTCACTAATTCAATTACTTATTTATTTAATGGCCCCTCACTGAGTGTTGCCAGGCACAGGAGATAAAGTGGTGACACCACATGCATATACCCACATCCTCCAATTCAAAGTCAACTGGGAGAAAACACACAACCAAACAAACATGAACAGTAGAGTGTGGTCATGCTACGACAGGGCAGCCATGGGGTCACTGCCCTAAACCCAATGCCCCAGTTGTGAGTACCATTCAGCTCTCCCTGGGCTTTTGCTGCTTTACATAATAAAAACCACCACCATTTACTAAGGGCCTACTCTGCCAGCAATGCATTTGGCTTAGACACAATCACTCACTGACTTTTTGTTACTGTTGTTGTTAATCCTCACTGATTTTTAGAGAGAGTGGGGAGATGGGGGGGCTGGGAAGAGGGAGAGACAGAGACAGACACAGAGAAAGAAACATCGATTTGAAAGAGACACATCAATTGTTTGCCTCCCACATGGCTCGACTCGGGGCTAGGAGTCAAACCTAGAACCCAGGTATGTGCCCTTGACCGGGAATCAAAACCATGACCCTTTTGTGTGTGGGCAAATGCTCTAACCATTGAGAAACACCAGCCAGGGCTCATTGACTTCTTGCTACAACTCCTACAACTAGCTATTGGAGTTTCATTTTATGGAGGAGGACACTGGAGGTCAGAGAGGTTTAATAAGTATTTATTTTTGTACTTATTCCCCCAAAACTTAGTGCCTTCAAACAACATTTATCATCTCACAGTTGCTGTGAGTCAAGAACCTCAGCATGGCTTAGTGTGTCCTCTGGCTTAGGGTATCTCACAGGCCCAATCAAGTCCGCTGAAACCACAGTCATGTCAAGGCTCCATGAGAACAATTGGCTGTCAAGCTCTCACATGGTTGTTGGAGGATCAAGTTTCTCAGGGGCTCTTGGGTTGAGAATCCCAGTCCCATACCAGTTGGCTGAAGACTGCCCTCAATCCCTTGTCACATGAACTTCTTTGTCACAACATGGCAGCTTTGTCTCATCAGAGTCAGAGTACGTAAGCCAGACAGAACAGTCTTTTACAACCTAATCCTCAAAGTGGCATTGGGCCCATCCCCTTTGCCAGATTCTATCCATTAGAGTCACTAGGTCCAACCCCCTACACACATGCAAAAGGAAAGGAGGTAAATATCAAGAGGTGAGAATCACTGGAAGCCGTTTTAGAAGCCATCTACCACACTTGCCAACAGCTCATCTGTAGTGTATCCAGGACTCAAATCCATGTCAATCTGACTTAAACATCCATGTTCAATCCATGAGCTGGCAAGAGCCTTACAAGTTTCCAACATATACATAGTTCATCCTACTGTATTTCCAAATCATTAGTACACGTGATTTGTTTCATTCCAAGACATATACAGGCCTATATTTTAATTCTCATCTTATAAAGGAGAAAACTGAAATTCATAGGGCATAAATGACTCACAGATTTGTGTAAATCCTTATAATTTTTGTGCGGATTTTAATGACAGTTTAGTGTTGGAGATTAAAGGATTTTCCCAAGCTCACCCCAATGGAGACAGGATGCATGTCTTCTACCTCCAAATCTCAAGAAAACCAAGGCCTCGATTATCCAAGTCACTTACTTCCACTGTTTCTTTTTCTACAAAGCCCTCATTATGCAGTTCCTGACCCTATTCATCTGTGGGAGGCAGCATGAGAGATCTTAAAGTCTCCTAAATCCCATCAGAGGAGTCCTTGCTCCCACTGCTTCCCAGTGTGAGTGCTGCTCCAAGGTCACCAGGATGGTAAGATCAGGGATGAGGCAAGAGGAGGAGCTCCCAACGTTTTCCATGGGCCCCTGTATGGAAACATCACTGTCCTACCCATGAGTCACAAGGTGGCTTTTGCAAAGAGTTAAAAGTGAAAAATGTCCCCCCAATACTCAAAGGGAGCGCCAATCCTGCTTTCATTCTTCTTCCTCCTGAGTCCCAATCACAGCTAATCACTAAGAACATCCAAACAGTTTCTAAATCCATCTTCTGTTTCTTGGTCAACATAATGGCTCCTTTTCCGAGTGGTTTCCTTGCCTCTAGTCTCTACCCACCAAATCTATTCCCCATGCCATCCAGAGTGAGCTTTCTAAATTCAGATCTGGCCTTGAAACTCTCCTGATTCAATTTTTCAATGCATCCCCCTTGCTCTTGGCATAAAGAGATATTCCTTATAGAGGGCAAGCCCTACCAGCCTCAGCTCTGACCATCATCCTGTCACTATCTCTGCTCCAGCCACATTGGCCGGCCATGGCCCGTGTCTCTCATGTACCAAACACTGTCCTTCTCTGACTGTTCTTCCCCTCACCCCCATTTAACCCTTTGCCTGGTCAAGGCTTCCAACCATCCCTCATAAGCCCATTTCGCATGAAAACTTTCCCTGACTGCTTCTAGGCCTGGACTTGGCATCCTTCCTTTGTCATCCCATGGCATGTCTTGTGCCTGTCACATGTGTTGTCCGTGTCAAGAGGACAGAGCCTGAATTTACTTTGTCTTTAGTAGTGACTTAGCAAACATTTGTCGAATGAATGAGTGAATGAATGCAACGTCTGTTCCTATGTTCCTGGGATTAAAGGCTTCCAGTTTTTTACTCACCAACCCACAGCTCACTGAGCTTCCTTTGGTCTTGGCACTCCCCCTCGAGATTGTCCAGCGGAGGTGAAGACCTCCCACAACTTCAGGCAACCTATTCATTCATTTGTTCCGTCAACAAACATTTGTGCCAGGCATGTTCTGGGTGCTGGAACAGAGTGAAAAATTAGTTAAGTACATACAAGTCCCGACCGAAATGAGTTCTCAGTCTGGTGTCTGGAGCTTATGCTATTTTAGAGAGTTGCCCAGCGGGAAATGATAGGTTCATGTTTATAAAGTACCTTAATAAAGACACTACCCTGGTATCACTCTTCTTTCTCAACTACATCTGGTCTGTAGTCACTATAACATTAACAGCCTATCCTAGATTACTGTAATCACGTACTGTTCCATTCTGTTCTATTGTTGAAGTTTTGGGGTATGTGGCCCGTAGATAGCAATACCCCTCAGAATTGATGACAGCAAACACACCAGCTGCAACATTGTTTGGAATTGTTTTTGAGATGGTAATAATTTTAGGAGATACTGTTTTTTAAAAAAAGTAATATGGATCAGTAATATAGTCAGTAGTACACTTAAACATTTTATGACCCTCTCTCCATTCCCTTCTAGTTAATATATAAAAATAAAAATAAAAATCCTTCTCCTCAGAGGCCTGGGGGAGCATCTACAGGGTGTTAAGCCATTATATTTAGAGTGTGTACCGTTAGTTCTCAAGGCGGCCCCACCATGGGAGCAGAGGACATGGCCCAGCAGGATGCGTCTGACTTTCTCTCCTCTGAGACATACATTACTTTATTAGTGTATTTATTTAGCCTCTCGCTGGTTTTAATATTAAGAATAGTAATAATTACATGGCCCAGCCAGCGTGGCTCAGTGATTGAGTGTCAACTTATGAACTAGGAGGACATAGTTCCATTCCAGGTCAGGGCACATGTCAGGATTGAGGGCTCGTTCCCCAATGTGGGGCGTGCAGGAAGCAGCCAATCAATGATTCTCTCTCATCCTTGATGTTTCTCTTTCTATATCCTTCTCCCTTCCTCTCTTAAATCAATAAAAAATATTTTTAAAAAAGAAAAAGAAAAGAGAGGAGAAATGGGTCAAGGGAATGGTAGTCAGATTAAGGAGGGGCTGAAGACAGGCTCAGGAATGTATTATGCTGTAGCCAGCAGGAGCCATTGTGGATTTTTGTATGTGGTGTGACATGATCAGATCTGGACTCCAGAAAAAACAGCTCTGGTGTGAAGGATGGATTGAAGGAAAAAGAGAGGGCATCCACTTAGGAACTCGCTGTGATAACGATCCACGTTAAGAGACAGGGGGGTTGTGGGTGCGGCATTCTCACAGTTAAATGTAAATGAAAGTGAGGATGAAGGCAGAACTAAGGGCAACGTGTTCGATGTGGGAAAGAGAACTGGTTCAGGCTCCAGAAGCAGCTTGAAGGAGAGGGCGAGAGCCCTCACCGGTGCAGCCCGGCCACCCAGGAACAAGAGGCAGTGCCAGGAAGCCAGCCGCCATCGGGAAATCTGGTTTCTGGAACAGACTGCCACCGCAGAGCAAAGTGAAGACTCAGGAAAGATGCCAAGTGGCCCTAGAGTACAGGAGCCAACCCAGTGCCCTACTTATAAATTATGATTATGATTATTATTAATTATTACTAAACAGAGGGCCTCTGGTGCCTTGGCCCTGTGACAGAGTGGCCCATCTATCCCCAAGGCCTCAGTGCTCTGATGGGCTCTCGCTTCCCGGACAGGTTCTGAAGTGGAAGAATGAGCCTGGGGCACAGTTGTGTTTGGGGGTGCAGCACCCCTCCCTCCGAACCACATCAGAGCAAGTGGGAGGGCCAAGGGACTTTCTCCCCGGGGTGGTCTACACCCTTGGCAGCATCCAGCCACACAGTCAATGTGGGGCCAGACAGACACGAACAACCTGGTCAGATCCTCCCTGATTTTGCTTCAGTTTTATTATCTTTGTCGTTAAGTCCCGACAAAGCAAGCCCCGTTAGGTATCTCCAAGATCTTCAGTGTCCACGCCAAGAGCCTCCCCTCCGGGCCTTCAAAGCCTCTCTAGCAGAAGCTTCTTTGATCCTCATAAAGGATTTAATTACACAAAGATCGAAATCCCTTGATTAATTTCCAATTAGCACCGAAAGCTGTTTATTTCCACCCAACAAAAATACTTTTCAGAAGCCCAAGCAGCCACTCCCTGGGCATCTCACCGCCATCATTTTATTGCCACTCTCTTCAGCGACCCCAACTCCAAGTTTTAAAAATAAGTGCCTTTTTTTCCTCACATTTCTGTGGCTGCCACACCAAGATCCGGCCTCCATAAGCCCCCACACCCTGGCCCTTGGCCCTCCCTGCTGAGCACCCCACCCACAGATGAGCTGGGAAGTGGCCAGACCACAGCTGGGGAAGGTTGGCTGTGTGTGCCTGACCTTGGCAGCTGGGATGGTGTGTGGTGTTCAGGAGGCCTGTGCTATAATAGCCTCAGTGTTGGAGGACAGCATGCCGGCCGAGGGCTGAACAAAGGGCCGCTTGTATGAGCTGGCCCGCGTTTGCTGCTGTTACTGTCAGCTGGCTCCACCGGCCATCAGATCCTCCAGCCCTCTCTCCAGCTTCTTCTCTTTGCTCCCAGGGACCGCTTCCAGGTCTGAACTTGGTATCCCCAGACACAAGTGCCTCTTGTAAACTCCTGTTCTTAGTGTCAGGACCACATGACCAGACCCAGGACCACAGAGAAATACCACCATAGCAATGTGAATAGAGCAGCTCAAGTCTGTGTGTGCCAGACATGTGTTTGCTCATGGAGTCCTCACCATAAGCCCAGAAGGTAGAGCTCACGCTGTTTAAACACACGAGGAAACTGAGGTTGGAGCACTCCATTAACGGTGCAACGTTGCATTGCAGGCAAGTATAGGCTCTCGCCCAGGACTGCTGACTCCAGCGCTGAGCTCGTCACCGCCACTCTACACTTCTGAGTTCACTGAGTTTCATGTTTCTTCACTCACATTCTCAACTCCATTTGCCAGCCCTCAAGAGAGGCAAAGGGAAGACAAAAGCTACCCTCCTTTTGGTATTGCGAGTCCTTAAACTTTGGCCAAGGTGCAAATTTGGGAGAAACGTGGAATACACTGTCTCACCGAGCCAGAGACGAAACTTATCAGGGAAAGGTTAGCATAACAGGCAGAATCTAACAAGGTGGAGTTTCACAAGGATGGAGCCCTACACTGGGCTTCCAAACACCACGTGGGTAAACAGAGATGCCTATGGAAACATCATGTGACAAACACCTGAGTCAACACTGATACTAACAAGTACTAAGAGCTAACATATTGCACATGTAGTAGATACCAGCACTATGCTACCCTGTTTTCCTGAAAATAAGACAGTGTCTTATATTAATTTTTGCTCCCAAAGATGCGCTAGGTCTTATTTTCAGGGGATGTCTCATTTTTCCATGAAGAAGTACACATTTATTGTTGAACAAAAAAAAAAGGAAATTTATTACCTGTGTGTCCACACAATGTGCCCCACTCCTGACCCACACAACTCACTATCTAATTGTGAGTCAGCCAGACTCCGTCAGAGCAGAGCGAGCAGCAGGTGGCAACTTGTCCTGGCGGCGGTGCGGGGTCTCTGTTGAAAAGAGACCTCGCACTTCCTGTCTGCTCCAGCTACGCTGCGGCCAACAGTGAGCTGCGCAGCAGCACCCGCCACTACGGCCCAAAGTCCAGAGTTACGGTAGCTTCGGGGAGGCCTTATTATCGGAGAGGTCTTATTTTTGGGGAAGTCTTATTTTTGGGGGGATGCCTTATATTTCAGCGAGAGGCAAAACTGTAAGTAGGTCTTATTTTAGGGGATGTCTTACTTTCGGGGAAACACGATAAGTACTGTCCTTGTATTAACGAATCGAATCCCCATTTAAAATAAAAAGATAACCTTGTGAAGTTAGGGCCGTTAGTACTCCCGGTCCACAGAAGAGGAAACTGAAGCTCCAAAAATTCTTAAAGTAACTCCCACAATCCCCTCGCTACTAAGTGGCAGAGCTGAGGTTAGAACCATGGGACCTGATTTCCATTCTGCTCCGGAGCCCTCTGAGCTCTGCGAGGTCATGAGAGAACCTGTGCAATCATGGACCGCATGCACTGTAGTTTCTAGAATGAGAAAAACGTATCCCATGCTGCCCTGCACCACACGGGTCCAGAAGGCACGCTTTAGAGTAAGACAATCAGGTCAGGAGCTCATTCCAAGGAAAGTGGTCAGCACGGCAGAGGAGCCTAAGCCACATTCCACGAGGAACAGCTGAAGGAGTTGGCTACAGTTCCCTGAAGAAGGCGCTTTTTCGTATTCTTCAGATATCAGGAGGGCTCGTTCGTGGAAAGGAACTGGGTTTGTTTTCGGTGGCCAGAGGATGCAAATTGTAGGAAGACAGCCTTCAGCCCAGTGGTCTGTCAGATCTGGTCAAAGTGGGAGGGTTAGGATTTGCACTTTACTGGAGGGGCTCTCACAGGCTGGACCACTGCATAGCAAAGTGTAGTCATGGCAACCCCAAGAAGCAAAAGTACAGCTAAACAAGGTCCAGTAGCATGCCCTGTACACAATGGTTTCCCCATCTCTGAGGATGGTCTGTCCCCACCTCTCCATTCCCAGAAACTGCCCATTTGTAACTATTCTGTGCTAGCGACCCAGTGCATGGATTTGTGCACATTGAAAAGAAGTTAATTATAAGGTGGCTGGCAGGGTGGGACTGGACGACAAGGTCTGGACATGCCCTGGAGCCAACCTCCCAAGGTCCCTTCGACAGGTGGGGTCCCTCAGCCTGGCCTGTGGGGATCAGGCTGAAACCAGCTCTCTGACATCCCCTGAGGGGTCCTGGAGTGTGAGAGGACACTCTGCAAAGTTGCTGTGGTACAGGGTGTGGAACACGAGTGCAAATGTGCACTAAACCAGATTTGGGGTCAACAGTGCCCCAGCAACAATATAACCCGTGGCTGAAGGTGGAATCACATGGCCCCGTGAGGAATTGGGCTCCTTCCTCTCTGTTTTTGGGGTGAGTCACCCAAGAACCACCGCTGCCAAGTCACTGCAACTTGGCAACTCCTGTGGCTGCCCCCTGGTGGTCAGTGCACATTATAGCTACTGGTGAGACTGTAGGAGGGATACTTAGCATATTAGCCTTTTAAGCATAGATTGTCTGAGCCCTCCCTCAGCCCTCACCCCCTGCTCTAACCACAGATGACAGGAACAGGGGTAGATGCCTGACCTAAACAAAGCCATCAGATGCCCCATCCTGGGGATCTGAGCTTGGAAATGGACAGCACTGGACGCCATCCTAGCGGCCCACCCTGTTTCCTGTAAGCCTGAGAGCCTTAGAGGAGCCATGGTCTGCCCAGTAGCCAGTGGAGCAATGAAATCCATCTGCAGGAACAAACAAGGCCATATTCCAGGAAGAATGTTCCTGTCCTGTGTGCCAGGCGCTATCTATCTGAGGCCGGCTGCTCCCCTGGCCCCGTATCCTTTTACAGAATATTCTTCTGGAAGCTTTTGACACTTGTAACTAAGAGAACCCTGATTAAGATAGCAGCTGGCCAGTCAGGTCCCTCCACAGGGTCTACACCTGTTCCAGTACAGCCCTTTGAAGCCGCTTCCTGACAATACTATGCTTATTGAGATAAGACCCTGGAATATTGTTTGTGGGACTTCTTTCTTCCCTCACCTGCTGGCCTTGAGGGGAGCAGAGGCCCGAGTGGTGTGAAACTTCAAGTCTGTGCCATCACAGACCAGAGAGAGCCTCTTTCCCTAACCCGGCACCGACAGATTGTTGAGTTCAAACGCCACAGAGAAAATAAAACAGCTGACAACCAGACTCCTTTCCTTCCAACCTAGACTCTTGGAAATCCAAAGACAAAAGAGAAAGTCCTGAGGGGAAGGGAGCATAGAGGTCATGCTGTAATAAAGACCAGAAAGTAATGACAGAGACAAGGTGAAGGTCACCAGGACTGGGAGAGGGGGCTGGCACGGTGGGTCTGTGACCTTGGGGGTTCTGTGGCTAGAGGTAAGAAGATGAGAGCTGGTGGGGAGGGGGGGGATGGGAATTATTCTCAGAGGAAAGTCTGTGTTGAGAGGCATCTGAGCCCCCAGTGAGCCAATGGAGCGCCTGCAGACCATCCCGGCCCTTCAAGGGAGCAGCTCTGGTGCCCAGGCTGGTCCACCAACCACTGGGCGGCCAGGTATTCCGTCCACAGCAGCCTGCACATCCCCTGGCTCATCCGGCAGCCTGTGCTACAAGACTTTGCTAAGCCCCCACCAGAATGACCCCACATGGCCCCTCATTTATCAACTACCCTGAATGCTCTAATGTCCCTAAAACAGAAAACGGGGCCTTAGCCCTGGAGCAGAGCCACCATGGTGTGTAAGCAAATGTCCTGGCACCTGGGCTGGATGATTCAGCCACCGGGAGTCCCACCCCCACCCCCAGTACACAGAGTTCAACAGGTTCTAATGACTGGATTTAGAGACCGTTTATGGTCCATCTCCAGGGAAGATCACATAGGGGGGACCTTGAAGGATGTGGGTACTGAAGAAAGGAATGATATGAAGTTGGCCATTTTTCTGTTCATGAGAAATGTACAAAATCATCATTTGGAATCTGATTTATATGTCTTGGGTTTGGGGGACCTGAAGATATTCCACCAAATCTCATGGACAAGTTGTAAAACACGGGCTAAGTTAATCATTGTATTAAAGGAACCACGCTGAATAAAATGACTTTTAAACTATCCCCTTACTAAATCATCCCACAGTTTATTGGCTGTTATGAGGGAAAGTGTTAGGAGGGTATATGAACTCCAAAACGAAATGCACATTTTTCTAATTAAGAAGCAATATCATTTAGCAATTGTTTTCAAAGATGATGTTTGTTAATAAAATTGGCATACTTCACTGATATTTTCAGTATTTTTAATGAACTAAATTTGAAACCATAGAGAAAAATCAACAAGATACTCAACATACCCAGGAGTTTCAAAATATTTTATTTGCCTAGTAAGGCTTAAGTAATTACCCAATCTACTAAATGTTCCTAATATTGTTACAACATATCAAAGAGAACATTAATAATGAACACAGCCCAAATGAAATAGAATTGGAATAGTGTTATAATTCCCTTCTGCCCCAAACTTTTAACTTTCCAAAAGAGAAATTCAAACATTAAAAAAAAAAAAATGCTTGGATTACAAACCCATTTTCTTTTCCAAACCCTGATTCAGTAATTGGGTTTAACTTGGTTTTGTCCAAAGAAAAGAATAAATTATTAGTCATTTGTACTGAAAAATGATCACAAGTTTTACATTAATATTCACTACTTTGGATTAAGATTGAATAAGGACTCCTTAAGTTAAATTTATGACAGGGAAGCACAGCTATCTCATCAAATCATCTTTATTCATTTGAAATTATGAAATTTTTATTTATCCTAAATTGTTTGTTTCTATGATGCATTTAAGATTTAATTATACCACATTTGATATTTAACTTTGTTTTTACTTTATCACACAAAATAAGGATAAGTATTGTTTCATGGGATAATATACCTCTGTATGTGTGTGTGCATGCAGCACTGGGATGAATTAAAATGCATTCCATAAACATGACTTTATTAAGTCCTCTCAGCCTTATCCTAAACCATCCATGCAAACAAGGGTGTGGCCAACATCAAAACAGATAGGTGTCCGTATAGCATAAGGAGGGTTACAGGGCTTCAGCATGGAGCTATCAATTTGAAATAATTTAACTGTCCTTATTTTTAAGTTTCAGCCATACTGAATTCCTTTTGGACCCCTGTCTCCTGCCACGTGCTGATTCCTCTCTTCCCTTTTTTATCCCTTCGCTCACCATCCTCTCAAACCCACTTCTCCAAGTGCCCCGGAAACTCCAAGTGCACTCTCCATTTCCATAGCATATCCAGCGCCACTCAGAATATCAGCTAAATAAACGTAGGCCCACTTCGGCAGATCACTCCTTCTTTACAGTTACCACTCCCAGTTTCCCTCACTCCTGGGATTCAGAAATCATTCCCTCATACATAAATCTCCCTGGAGCCCAGCCAGCGAGGGGCTCAGTGGTTGAGCGTCGACCTATGAACCAAGAGGTCACGGTTCAATTCCTGGTCAGGGCACACGCCTGGGTTGCGGACTCCATCCCCAGTGAGGGGCATGCGGGAGGCAGCCAGTCAATGATTCTCTCTCATCATTGATGTTTCTATTTCTGACTCCCTCTCCCTTCCTCTCTGAAATCAATAAAAATATATATTTAAAAAATAAGAATAAAAAATAAATCTCCTTGGAGCCCGCCTCCACTGATTTCCTGTTTGACTCCACCGACTCACTCCAGCCGTGTTTCTCTTTCCTTTCTTACCAGGCCCTGCTACCATGTCCCTGTACAATCATCAGTTGTCTGTGAACAAATATGCCTCCAGCCAGGACCACTTGGGGAAGTTTCTCGCTCCCACCAATATCTGAAACTCCCCCTCCGGAACTGTTTCCTCCTCGACCTCTCCTCCAAATGGCTCCAGGAGTAATACTTAGTGAGCACTTGACTCACACGGATGCCAAGTACTTTACATAGATTATCTCACAATAGCCCAGCAAGGTAGAATCAATTAGCTCCTGCATTTTACTGAAGAGACAAATGAGTTTTGGAGACAAGGTAATTTTCCCATTCATGCAGCTTTAAGTGGGACAGCTGACAGTCATGCTCACTCCTCTGCCCTAAAGTAAGGTGACCAGATTTAAAGCAGTACACCATTGACAGGGAGGGGGAGGGATTCTTTTTTATTTTATTACTTAAAATATTACAAAGAGTAATTTGGACTTTTTTAAAATGCCACGGGATGTGGGACAAACTGTTAAAAATCGGGACTGTCCCGCCAAAAGCTGGACATCTGGTCACCTTACCTAAAGCCCTATACACCACCCCCTGCTGTGTGTAAGCTTGCATCTTCTACTCAGGTCACTCCCTAGTGAAAATGGAGCAAAGCAGAAAAGGGGGGAAAAGAAATATGATCTTCTGAGAACTCTCAAGCTGCTGGAAGACAGGGAGTTGCCTTATTCACCACTGTCTGTATCCCAGAATCCTGAGTCCTGAACAGAACATATACAGGGGCTTAGACTTCATTGTGGAGTAAATGGATGAATGAAGTTCAAATTCCTACCTCTGGGTTCCTCTTTCAGCAGTAAGAGCAACAGTGAGGGTCTTTGTATACAATCCACATGCACACCTATTACCTGATTCGAGACACAAAGGCCCAATATAGGTTATCATCCAACTTAATGACACTCACTGTCTTAGACAGCTCGGGCTGTTATAACTAAATATCATAGATGGGCTTAAACAACATAAATTTATTTCTCCCAGTTCTGGAGATGGAGGATTCCAAGAACTGGCACATTCAGTTCCTGTTAAGGGCCCTCTTCCTGGCTTACAGACTGCCTCCTTCTTTTTGTGTCCTCACAGGACAGAGAGAGAGAGAGAGGAAGCAAGCGTGTTGGCATCTCTTCTTATAAGGGCACTAATCCCATCATGGGGGGCCCACCCTTATGACCTCATCTAAACCTAATTACCTCCCTGAATACCATCACATTGGAGCTCAGAGCTTCAACATATCAGTTTGTAGAGGGGAAACAAAAATTCAGTCAATAATACCTACTATGTGTGAAATTTTAGGACATAAACTAGTGATGTGAAGAAGTATAGCTATGTTACTCATTCATTCATCCACTCACTCATTCATTCATCCATCCATCCACCCTTTTAACAAGTACTTATTTATTGAGAAACTGTTCCATGTCAGACACGGAATTTAACAACAAACAAGATTAAGTCCCTGTCTCATAAAGTTTGTTATTTTTTAATTTTTCATGAATTTATTGGGGTGACATTGGTTAATAAAATCATATAGATTTCAAGTGTACAGTTCTATAATACATCACCTGTGTATATTAGAAATGGGGAAACTTTTTTCTGCCAAGGGCCATTTGGGTATTTATAACATCATTCATGGGTTATACAAAATGATCAACTTAATTAGCCTGCTATATTTGGTCAAACATTTAATTATTTCATCCATAATGCATTGGCAGGGCCAGACCAAATGATTTCATGGGCCTTATATGGCCCATGGGTTGGACATTCCCCACCCCTGGTATTTTGTATTGTGTTTACCACCCAAAGTCAAGTTTCCTTCCATCCCTATTTATCTCCTCTTTTCCCTCTTCTACTTCTCCAATCCCTTTTCCCTCTGGTAATCACCATACTATTGTCTGTGCCCATGAGGGATTATTTTTTTTTAAAGACTAATGGAAAAGGCAGAAAAACAGATAAGAAAATATATTTATAATACAATGCATAGGAGGGATACCTACTATTATATATAATAAAGTAGGAGCGAGGTAATGGCTATTACTTTACGAAGGATGGCAACATGAGCAAAGCCTGGAAAGACCTAAGCAGTCAGGAAAGCTAAACACATTCCTGGGTGACAGGGTTGAGGCAGGGGGAGAGCATGTCCAGGCACAAACAGGTGTGCACTTGGCTTGCTTTAAAAGTAGCCACAAGGGCGGGTGGTAGAGTGTGGTTGCGTGAAGCAAGAGTCATAATAGCCCTGCCCACGAGCCCACAAAATGACTTGGTACAAATGCTTTATTGTCAACTGCTAGAAAATTATATTAATAAATACACAAATCTATGATTGCTGCCAATACCAAATGGTACCCTCGGGATATGTAAAGCATAACTTGCACAAATCTAAGTGTGGCCCAGGGCAGGAAATGAGATTGCGGAGAGGTTCAGACAAGAGATATCAATTTATGAGTCAACAGCCTACAGATGGTCTTGAACATTGTGGATGTGATGAGGTGACCTGGGAGATGAGTATAAGCTGAAGAGAAAACGTTCCACGCAGAGCCCATCCACACAATTATATTGTGTATTAAAATTTGTTATTTGGGCCTATTTTCTTCATACTTATACCCTGGAAACACAGACAGACAAAGTATGATGCTGCAACTGAAGGTGAAACATTTTCATTATTCATGTGTTCAACTGGAAATTCATTTACAGCCCATACCTCTCTCCTCCAAAACCAAAATAACAAAGCAAACAATTTTCAAGAAATGCTATTTCAAGCTTAGGAAGTTGTTTTACTGTTGGTAACTTTAAATATCTGTAAATGCAGCCATGTTGTTAATTGCCAGGGTTTTTTTTTCTGTTGTAATAGGTAAGTTGTTCTAACAATCGGCCAATTTTTGTTGTTATTGACTCTAGGAAGCTTTGGTAGGCTTGGTTTATTAAGATGATCATAATGAATATCTTAGGTCTCAATTCCAGATGAGAGAACACAACTCATTGGCCATGTGTCTGGATAAGCACAGATCGATTAACTTAATGTAGGTTTACTCATCACTATAATGTGTGAGCATCAGTGAGGAAACAAGAAGAAATGTCTGAGTCCATAAAATAGTTCATGAGTTAACTTGTGTACTCCATTATCACTTTCCACTTCTTAATCCTAGAAGAAATCTCAGAATCAAAGAATTTAAGAAAGGGAACCTAAGACTTCCTATATAATAAAAGTCTAATATGCTAAGTGTCTGGTCGTCTGGTCATCCATTCAACCAATCAAAGCATAATATGTTAATGTATGCTAAGGCCACTCAACTGCTCACTATGACATGCACTGACCACCAGGGGGCAGAAGCTCCAACCATAGGTTAGCTTGCTACTGGGGTCTGGCTGATTGGGACTGAGCAAGACAAGCTGGACATCCCCTGGAGCTCTCTATCCCTCCCGGCTAGCCAACCTCCTGCATCCCTCCCCATCCCCAGTGGTGCACCAGTAAGGGGGGGTGTCCTTCAGCCTGGCCTGCACCCTCTTTCAATCCAGGCTGAGGGACCTCCCCCACCCCCCAGTGCACAAATTTTGTGCACTGGGCCTCTAGTATTTAATACAAAAAGATCTCTTCCCTTGTGCCAATGTGGAACTATTGGTAGTAGTTATGTGGGATGCTGTGTTGAGGATGACAGGGAAACAACATCTGGGCTTAGCAGAAAGAGTACCTCTGCCAATCACAATGTCTGCAATGGGTGTGTGAGAGGAAGGCACTGGCCCAAGATGGGTCAGTATTTGCTGTACCTCATCTAGTCCAACTCCCTCCCTTGTAGCAGTGGTTCTCAACATGGCTGCATATCATGATCATTTAGGGCGAATAAAAAATATCTCAATGTCCAGGCCACACCAGATCCGTGTCTTGAGTGTCCGATGCACACTGCCATTTGGCTGACCTAAGAGTTAAGAGTCAGGAGGTAGGGAGCTCAGGGAGAAAGAATCCTAAATAAGCCCAGCAACAAGGAGCTAACCCACAAACGCCAACGTGGAGTTCATCCTTTGTGGAGATGCTCGGGCGGGAAGCCACGGTGCTGGGTTAGAGGACTTGGGGATTAAACTCCGTGAAAAGCAATATTGGGATCCAGCAGGTTCAGAAATCCTTAGTGGAGGGATGGGGAGGACGAACTCTACTCATGGACTCATTCACTCTGCTCAGGAATCCCAAATGGGAGACAGAACTGATTCCTGTGGGAGAGCAGGAGGCTGAAATGAAAGCAATAAACGGGAAATTCTGGACACTGATGAACCAGCATGCGTGTTTGTATTTTGCCTCTGAAACAGGGAGACCTTTGAATGTCAACTCTGTTCAAAGCGTCTGTTTGCCACATGTCCCACCAGTGAGCCCGGGGAAAAGGAAAAAAGAAAGTGGAATTTTAAGAAGTATGAGCCATCAAGGCAATTGGTCAAATGCCCCCTTGCCTGCTGCCAGACAGCTACCTTTCATGTCGTCACAGCCGCTTGGAATGAAAAACACTGACCTGTAAAGATCGCTTTATGGTTAACAGTTCCAAAGACGACCTCGTTGGAATAATTTTGCCATCATCTGGGAGCCGTGTTTTCTAGCCCGGCACTGAGATAATTTAAAATAAATGACCACTTCAGTGTATGTGTGCCATGTTACGGTGGGGAGCAATTCCAAGGGGAAGGTACATGTTTAATGGAGCAGTGAAACATATGATGAGCTGACACTTGTTTTATACAAAAATTCTGGGCTTTATACAAACGTATCATTAAGTTGCAAATATTTGCTGGGAACGAGTTTTTGCTCTATAACCAATCCCAGCTTGTGAAGACCTTTGAGAATTTTCTTGATTTGAAAATGCATTTAATGATCTGTAAAGGGCAAAGGAAAAAAAAATGCCAAAATCCACTACAAATAATAATTTCCATGTTTGACATGGAGAAATAATACGTATCGTTCATCGTTAGGCTTTTGTGCTTATCTGGACTCTTTTCCCAAGGAGGTTGCATGATTCTACACCGACGTAGAATAGACAGTCACTCCACAAGTCAGCCGTTGAGCAGATCGTGAGGGAGGGGTGGATTCTCTGTGTGTTTACATATCTCTCCTCCTGACTCTGAGCTCATTCTTCCCTTTTCCTATTTTTCTGGCATCTGTTAAATCCCAGTTTCGGCTAGATGTGGCAAAACTGACATTTCTTTACTACCTTGCTCTGAACTCATTCTTCCTTTCATGTAACCAATATGCACTGGCTCTTATTACTGTAAGAAAATTTCAGAATAATCTTGGGTGGAGTTCCTACACTCACTTTGAAACTCCAAACCACCCAGAGATTCCTTTGCTGACTTTGATTCTGACCCCCTCAGGGCCCTGAGAGCGATGAGATCTCCAAAGAACCATTCCCCCAGGTGTCCTGCAAGGCCACATCTCTCGGGCAACCGGGTTTGGCGAGTTATAAATCCATGCAGTCGGACTTTACCTTGTATTCCCTCCTTGGATTCATCACTGACTTTTGTCATTTCTTCCTCTGTGACATTGTCAACATCTGTCATTGCTTCCACAACTGCAGTTGGGAAGGTAGGTGGACCTATACCTACTAAACACGTTCGAGGCCTGAGTAGTCAATCATTTGATCCTTCAAACCAGTATCCTTTGAATATTTGTTCACTTATTTAACAGAAGTAAAACGGAACTCATTTTCTACAGGGTATCCCAAAAATAGGTATACACACACTTCGGATAATTATAAAAGCAGGGTTTACTAAAATACATTTCATTTTCATTTAATAGCTATCAGTTGTGTGCATACATTTGGGGCGGGGAGATACCCTACATTAATAAAAAGTGCATGCTTTCTATGTTTAAAAGTGAAAGATCAATGACGATGGTCTTCAGAACCAGCAAATACCTCAGAAGCAAAAGGAACCATGTGAAGATGTGGATAATAAAATGTCGCTCTAAATTCAACGACTTATTCCTAATAAACAGTTCCACCTCGTGCATTACTGAGTTTCAAAACAGCCCATCACCACGAATGCCAGCTTCCCACAGCTGCCCACAGGAGCACGTCTCAGCCAGAACATGCAATTCGCACGCGCGTGTTGCGATGACACGCCCGCCAAGATGGCAGTGCAGAGTGGCTCTTGGCTTTCCACTCTGAGCTTGACTATCTCAGTGGGAGCGGAATCCGTTTACCTTTGGCCGGTTCTGGAAGGCATCCTAGGGAGACCTGCGTTACAATGAACCACACTTCCAGGTTGTTCTCATTCCCAGATTGGCACCTGCACAGATTCCAAGTCAACAGCTCCCTAAATCTAGCCTTGCCCCGCGAGCCCAAGGTCTGGCCATCTGCCATGGGGCCTGCTGCTGACTTCTCCCCACCCCCTTCAGCAGTGAATGGAAGTTTCTGCCTCCATGTCCTCTCTCTTCAAACAAATTCCAATTAATCTAGAATTCCCTTGTCCTGATGGCCATTCACTCTGAAATCCAAATGGACCTCCTGGTGCTTCATACAGTTTGTGAGGAAAGAGGTGACAGAGAAAACCCTGCTTCCTGAAGCAAGGGAGCTGCCGTGCCTGTGTGGGATTTCTGTGAGCATGCAGCCTGGAGAAATGAGAATTAGCAATCACTGACAGCCGTTCACTGGCTCCATTACACCCCCCACCCAGGGGACAGAGTGGGAGGTCTTGGCCACTGGGAGGAATCTAGAGCCCTGATCACCGAAATGAAAAGAGGGAGAAATAAACTGATGAGCTAATAATTCCATCCATTATATGTGTGTCTGGGGAGGAGAAGAAATAGCTCCTGCCTCAAAAAGTGAGGTAAATCCATCAAGGGTCTCTCTGGAATGAGCCTACTTAGAAATAGGTCACTTGCCTCAGAAACACAGGCAGAGCCTGAGCTGCGTGAATCCCAGGGGCATGCGTACTGGCCAGAGCAACAAGAAGAAAACGGAGACCGGATCCTGCCTCTGACAGCCCATCGGCAGCCCGCTTAGCCTCTTTGAGCCTGATTCCTCGTTGGTCACCGAGGAAGAAAAATCCTGGTCATCTCCCGAACATGCGCTTTGAAGTATTAGGATAAAAAGGTATATGTCATAAGCCGACTCTGTTCTCCATAACCTACCACGTTTAATTGGCACATCACTAAGGGACCTCAATTAATTCTCATTAATCTAACCACCTTTAACGCAAAGAAAAACACCAAAGTTGGTGGTTCTACTGAAAAGAAAAAAAAAATGCTTTTACCATATCAAAGCACCTTTGTGGGGAAGCAGGGATGAAAGCATGGGCGCTCCTGTCTGTCACTGGAACTCGCTACCCAAGTCCCTGTCCCCTCCCTCGCCACGGGAGTTCTGAAGCTGCTGAAATGTGAAATGGGTACAGAGGCTTTTCTCCACCTGCTCTCCTTCCTCCCAGCTTAATTCGGCCTCGGCCTCACTACTCCATGTACCCCCCTCGGCTGAGATGCGTTTGGGGAAGAGACGCCCTCCTGTCTCCCTCCCCACCTCTCGGGCTTAGGGGAGGACAGCCAGCCAGGAGCATGGCTCCATGAGACCGAGCCTGCCCCTGCTCACCTCCTGCCCACCACCCTCCTGTGCCCAACACTGGGAAGAGGACTGTCTGGCCTAATTAGTCTGAGCAGAGACAGTCATTTGGGCCACATTTCTAGGGAGGGGCTGAACGGAGGGAACGATCACTGCACCTTAAAAACTGCACCCTTAGCCCTCATTTCCTCTCTCCGAGGCCCCCTTCTGGCTCCCATGTGCTCACAGGGCCCAGGCAGGGGCTGGTCCCTTAGGGCACACCAGCCAGCCTCACTGTCTTCTAGGCCAAAAGGCCACAAAATCACTCTCTCACAGAGTGTGTGTGTGTGTGTGTGTGTGTGTGTGTCCCCACACACCCCTTCGCCTCCATCCCTATCAGACTCTCTGTTACCTGCTCCCAAACGGCGATTGGGGCCATCCTGCATTCTTCTGTCCCCAGTGGAGAAGCAGTTTAGCAGAGGAGTTATGAGATCAGGCTTTTGGGGCCAGACTGCCTCTGGCTCTGCCACCTACCGGTTTCATGGCCTTGAAAATCTATTCCCTGCGCCTCTATTTCCTAATTTGAAACCCTGGCAGTTGAATTATTGTCTCCTCCTCATTTCAGAACATTGTCCTGTCCAGCATTCAATAAATGCTCCTCACACATGTTAGCTCCCATGACCCTGGGTAGCACTCATGATTCTCTCCAGGTCCTTGTGGCTGGGTAGGATAGATGGGTCAGGGACCCTGAGAGGAGCCTCCCTCTCTGTTCTATCTTACCCTCACATGCAGCTGGTGACAGATACACCAGGGCCTGCTCTGAGGCCCTCTCTCCCCTAAATGCCCTTCCTTATGCAGCAGCCAGGGTCTGGATTTGGAGGTAGAGAATGGCACATAGGCCCAAAGCCAAAATGGTATGAGCCCCCCAGACTTTATCAAGCTTTCTCTGAGGTTTCAGTTGGCACATTTATTAATGAAGAGGCTCTTTAATCTCACTCATCTATTCTTCTCTCAGGAATTCTCTGGGTGTCAGGGGCAGGGGTCATTACTGGGTACTCATCAGCCCTGGTCATAAAAGCAGCAAAAGAACAGCACGTCCACAGCTTCGTCCTACGGGCCAGGCACGAGAGCACTTTCTACATCCTGGGACCAGAGGTAAGCCGGGCTCAGTCCTGCCTTTGCGGAGCTTGTTGTCTATCGGGAAAGAATATTTCTCTATAGAAGGTTCTATGGCTTCAGCAAGAATCAGAATCCCCCGAGGGGCTGGTTAAAACACACACCTCAGGCTCCAACCTCATTGTTTCAGAGTCAGCCAGGCAGAGGCCTTTGAATTTGCATTTCTGTTTTTTTTTTATTATTATTTCTCTTTAATACTTCATAGGGGGAAATGATTGAAGCTCAAATCTCATCTTCAAAACCCCAAAATAAAAACTTTTCATTCTAAAGTATATTTTAAAAAGTTATGAGTTAATTAAAACAGTACCAGTTATACTCTGAAGACAATTCCTTTGACATGTTTTCCTTCTCTGAAAAACAGTTGTTGAGAAGCCATAGTTTGAAGGTGAAATATCTGTTATATTTCTATTTTCCTGGTGAGCTATCAAGACAGTGTTTCACACTAAATCACTGAAAACCTACTACATTATTCAAACTTAATGATTAGCAATGGAAGGCGCTGTGAAGTGATGGTATTGTCTTTCCTTTCATGCCAAAGTCGTTCTCCACGTCCCCTCTCCTCTCCTACCACCGCCCTTGTAATTTAGGGTTTCTAACTATCTCCAGAGTGAGAGTATCCAGTGTTTCTATGGTAATGGCACCTCTTGAATTTGCATTTCTAACCAGCTTCCAGGGGATGGGGATGGGGATGCTGCTGCTCTGGGGACCACAGTCAGAACTACCGCTCTCCTGTGGTGAGAGCAGGCACAGAAAGCCGGGCGAGCACAGATCGCGCCAGCGTGCTTCTGCGGTGCTACAGCAGGTCCATCATCTCATCTCCTCCTGTGACACTTGCTCCCCCTGATAGCTGTGAGCCAGCATCTCAGACCCGCACTCAGAAAGCTCGGAGACTGAATCCCCTGCCCTGGAGCGTTAGTGAGTAGCAGAAATCAAATTAAGGCTTTTCATTTAACAATGAATCAACCAAAGCACTTGGGAAAGATGTGACATTTTACAGGAACATTTGCATTTTTGTACTAAAATATTATTTTAAAACTTCACACTATATTATTCAATATAGTTCTGGGTGGAATTAAACACCACATTTTATGGTATCATGTGTTTTGCTAAACCTTCTGTTCTTGAAATATCTGAGTTGGACTAGAATCAAGGCAAGAAAGGTGGCTCAGCCCTGGTCAGTTGCACTGCTGGTTGCAGCATCATCCTGTACACCACAAGGTTGAGGGCTGGCAAGTGTGGGTCAGTGATTGAGCACCGACCCAGGAGATCATGGTTCAATTTCCAGTCAGGTCACATGCCCCAGTTGTGGGCTCGATCCCAGTAGGGGGCGTGCAGGAGGCAGCTGATCAATGATTCTCTTTCATCATTGATGTTTCTCTCTCTCTCTCTCTCTCTCTCTCTCTCTCTCTCTCTGCCTTCCTCTCTCTGAAATCAATAAAAACATATTTTTTTAAAGAGGTTGTGGGTTCAATGCTTGGCTGACACATGTACAGGAAGCAGTCAATCGAAGTTTCCCTCTCATATTGATGTTTCTCTTCTTTATATGCACAAACAGACCATACACGGTGCTATTGGCAGTTGAGAGAAATATAAACAAATATAAAGATGCAGTATCAAATCATACTGGCATGAAACTCACTGGGGTTCCTACTATACTACTGTAATAATTTTGTAACCACCTGCTGTTAGTGTTGCAGTAAACTCAAGTGTTATGCACATTTTGAACGTGGAATTTTGACTACATGGGAGTCAGGGGTCTCTGTGTTGTTCAAAGGTCAACTATACTTGTATTTTAGTCTTTTCCTCCCAATATATAAAAGTATCTTGCAAACAAGCTATGTGTTGTGATCATCTTTGCATCCCTTGAGTTCCTAACATGGGGTTTTCCCCGTGATTGGCCCTCAGCAAATGTTTACTGAATAGATATGAGCTTCCAGAAGTTTCTCCAGATGGTTCTTTTGTTTAGTGTGCTGGTCCCAAGAAAAGTTACCTCATACCTTATCTTCTGCTTCTGAGCCATGACTCACTTAGGCTCTAAATGAAGTTCTTTTTTTTTTTTAATTTATCTTAATTGTTGAAAGTATTACAGATATTCCCTTTTTACCACATTGACCCACTCTCACCCTGCCTCTGCCCCAGGCCTTCACCACACTATTATCTGTGTCCATGGGTTATGTATATCCTATATAATAAAAGGGTAATATGCAAATCGAACGAAGGGCAGAACCACTGGCCGCTATGACGTGCACTGACCACCAGGGGGCCAGACACTCAATGCAGGAGCTGCCCCCTGGTGGTCAGTGCACTCCCAAAGGGGGAGCTCTGCTCAGCCACAAGCTGGGCTGACAGCTGGCAAGCTCAGCGGCGGTGGCAGGAGCCTCTCCTGCCTCTGCAGCAGTGCTAAGAATGTCCAACTGTGGCTTAGGCCTGCTCCCCACTTGGGGTCCTGGCCTGCTAAAGGATGCAGGCCAGGCTGAAGAACTCCCATCTCCCAGTGCACGAATGTTGTGCACCAGGCCTCTAGTATGCATATAAGATTCATCTTAGGTCTGTGGTGATCAGAAAAATCACTCTGCTGCCACCTGTCTTTTATTTCACTGAACAGAAGTCTAGCATTCTCAATGGCCATCTGCCAGCTGCAGTGAATCATGTGACATTTCAGAGTAAAATAAATATCCCTTTTAGGAAAGAAAAAAAATCCCAAAGCCTCTCTTTAAAAACCTTGAGGTTATTGGGGGGAGGAGGGAAACGTTAAAGAAAAAGGATGGAAGAGGGTGGTGAACACTCTAAGAAATTGTTTCCAACGACAATCCAGTTTTTAAATAGTTATGGCAAAGGAAAGAATGCTTTCCAGACGCCAAGCAGCTCTTCAGTTAAACAAAACTCCCATCTCCCGGGAGCCTTGGGCCTCTGATTGAGAGGCAGGGTGGCGGGCACACAGACAAAGGATTTTACTCCTAAACACATTCCCATTTTTTAAAACTTTAAAGAGCCAGCCCAACACTCTGCCTCCCTTATGACAACTGTTTCCACTGACTTTGTGGGGACTGACTGGCAAATATTATTGGCATAATAAAATTAGCATAATTGATATTTGCATTTCCACGACTCCTTACCGTTTATTAAAAAATTGGAGGCATTGTCTCACTTCAGACTCACAAAACTATACCAGGAATTATGATCCCCATTTTACAGAGCAACTGACATGCAGGTTGCTAGCGAGGACTGACCACCTGTTCTTTCCAGCCACACCTGGTGAAGGACAAGGCCAGGCTGAGCAGCAGGTCTCCACGCAAAGGCCTCCCACACAGGATTCTGGGTAAGCACCGTGGAGGCGGAAGGCTCCGGGGTCAGACACATGGGACCACGATGGCAGCTCACCTCTCCATAACCTCGGGCAGGTTCTTATTATAAACTTCACTTGGCAGCCGGCTTGTAATTTGTATTACGAACGAGAAAATACCCACAGGGTTTTCCTCAGGATTAAATGAGTTTGTGAAGCAGTTAACACAGGGGAGGGCCCAACACAAACCCTTAACGAATGGTAGTTCTTCATATTAGTATAGGCTTTATCTATGAAGCAGTAGCACATCACACATGGCGCATTCTCCGTAATTATGGCTTCTACCTAAATCCACGGCCTAATGGATAAAACATCTGGCAGTTTTCTCTGGCTGAGAGTAAACATTGATTTCAAACGAAACATCTGTACTAAACGACTGTACCTCAAAGGGAACGCCAATATTTTTTCAAGATTATGTATTTTGTTACCTAAAGTACACAACACTGATCAAAGATGGGTTATATTTATTTTAAAACTCCCTGTGTTTTAAAATTCTCACCAATAAACCATGTCCACTAACTTAGCCCGTATTTCACTGCACACTTCAGTAATCTTTACACATTAATCATCCACCTTGAGTTTGCCCCCTCCGTATGTATTATGCCTGTATTTTATTATTTCCTTGGTCAACTCGGTGTTTCAAAGGCTTTTCCGAACAACTCAATCACAAAACTATGCTTCCTGGTGACACTTAAGATATAAGGTTTTAACCCAGTGGTGAAGTAATTTTAATTATAAAAACAAAAGCATGAAATGGAATCCTAGAGACAGCTGAACAAATCTTTAATTATCCAGCCACCTAGTAAATCCTTTCTCTCTTCCTCCTCGTTCAGTGTGTGGGCCTGGATATCATCTCATTAAATCAACAGCTCAGATGTGCACATAAATGCCTTGCACCAAATACGCATTTCTCTTGCCACCTCTCTCCCAACAGCCAAGCCTTGCTCACATAGTGGCAACATCAAGTTAAATCAGGAGGAAGAGTAAAGAAGAAAAACAGGTAGCAGATGCGAAAACAAGCAACTGCAGCTGGTGCTTCAGGCCAACAGTCCCCAGGTGTCGACAGGAGAGTGTGTGAATGCTGTGTGTGTGTGTGTGTGTGTTCAATTTAATAATTACTGAATTCTTCTCATTTACTAGGAATATGTTCTACACTAAGCTACATGCCTGGTACATACAAGTCTTAATAGATGTTAATCAAATGAATCAAGGAATTACAAATATTCCACGAAAATCACATATCCTGTGCATGTTATGATCCTAATTAGCATTTATGTTTAAGAATCTGTTTTGGGCCCGACTGGTATGGCTCAGTGGTTGAATGTCAACCTATGAACCAGAAGGTCACAGTTCATTTCCTGGTCAGGGCACATGCCCAGATCACAGGCTGGATCCCCAGTGGGATCTCTCTCATCATTGATGTTTTTCTCTCTCTCTCTCCCTCTCCCTTCCTTTCTGAAATCAATAAAAATGTAATTTTAAAATTTTTTTTAAAAAATAATTTGTTTTGACAATTAAAAGTCTTAACAATTATACTTTGTTCAAGCCCAAATACCATTCAGAGTAGATACGTGCTTCTTACAGCAGCTTCTATATGTCATGTGTCCATCTAATCTTCATCCTTTACCCCAAGTGCTTGCCAAAGTCTTTGCAAGACATGGAAAAGCATGTCTCAGATGGAAGAGAAATTGAGACTATGTTGACTGATATGCTGAGAAGGACAAACCAACACTCTCACTTTCCTCAAACCCATGACTTTGTAGACTGAGTTGTCAGTGATTCCCAGCTGTGAGCCTTCAGTCTCCTCTGAGCTGGGCCCAGAGTAAGAGGCCCAGAGCCTGTGTCTTGCAAATAACTTGCTTGCGCCGGCAGGAAAAAATACAGGGAATTCGCTTTGGGACGTCCTGGTCACTATGGCCTTGGATTCCGTGTGGGAATAGACCCTCACTGAGGAAATAAGGAATTGGCTCCAAAGTCACTTTGAAAAAACGCAACTGCTATTGGAGAGAGAAGTGAATCTAACGTCTTCCTCCTGGAACTGACTTGCAGATTAGTGGGAACTTTAGTGTCAGCCTGGGGCTGCCTCGCGCTACTGCACAGCTGGAATTGGTCATCATACTCCCATAAAAAAACAAAAAAAAAATACCAGAAACATAAAAACCAAATCATCATGTCACTCACTTGTCCATTTAATTATCAGGCTTTTTTCTTTTAATAATATTTCATTCTCACCATCTGGAATTGGCACCTGCGAGATGGTAGGATCTTTAATACCTTCCTCTGTGTTGGTAAAATTGGATGAATTTCTCCGAAATTGAAATTAATTAACTTGGAGATGCAGTTTTCTTTAATTACAGATCCAAACGTCTCAGAATTTTTAATGAGCAAAAGAATGACGGTTGGGAATCAGAGTGGTCCAGCCAGACTGGGGCCTTCTGACCTCCTGAGAAGAACGTGAGTGAGTTCTTCCCTCCCTGTCAGAAAACAGATGGCGGCCCGCTCCCCACAAAAAGGACTCCCGTTCCTCTCCATTTACCAGCAAGTGTGTTTTTCAGAGCTACTTCCCTCTTTTCATGATCAACAAGAAAAACGGCCCCTGACATCCGGGAGCTGGGCTGGTTCCATCGGCCAGGCCTTGGTGTTGCAGGGAGCTGGCTGACACAGGTGTGCACAGCAAAGCCTATTGAGTCCAAACTATTTTACAGAACAGCATCAGACAGGGCCACTGCATGACTAGTGAGGGTAAAAGCAAAAACAAAACCACTCCTCACTCATGTCTGAGACACACACAAATAGGAACATTGTCCAAAGCACAAAAATGACCAAACATCCCCCCAATCCTGCTGCTGAGTGACCCTCTTCTTTACCAGTGACAGCTCCAGCCTGGGCTCATTCGTCCTGCCTTCTAGATACCCAACCATGGAATTACCCCCACTTCCTCAAAGTATCCAACCCTGATTTCTTGAACCCTCCTCAAATCATCAAACACAAGCCCAAATCCTATAGTAGCTTCTCTCTGACACCCTTTAATGAAGTTTCCCCATGGTTCCCCATGTTGTGTGTAGCTTCCATTACAATAAGCAACAAACCCAACCCGTTCAACCACAGGTGTGTTCCTGGTAGACTTTGGCTGCAAGTCATTGACAAGATGCATCTGTGTCCTGCCCCAAGCCTTGAGATCACCTTGAGGAGGGGATTCCATGGAGGACTGCCAATTGAGTTCCCTGGTAAGGAAGAAAAAGGGGGACCTATTCCTCACCCTGTTCCCCTTCTAGCTGGAAATTCTGGAAAACTCTCTAGAGAAGAGCATAACAGAGAGGGAAGTCTCCAGTGATCAGAACAACATGGTGGCTTCCAAATCTAGGTGACATTCTGACCTCCTGGCTGGGAAGACCTGCTTCAGGTGTCAGGGAGGAAAAGTGTTCAGTTTTGTATGGATGAATCCTCCTGCCTGCTGAAGGGTGGAGCACCACCTGGGACAGCTCCCTAGCCATCCCAGAATAACTCAAGAGCATCTGTATGGCTGTTGCTTCCTCCCCTACCTCCGCCCACTTCCACTCCAGAACTGATCCTACCTCCCCCGTAACACTAAGTTCTCAGTTAGGTTCAGGAGCGCTGTTTTCTTTTTCAATACTGCTTCCAACTAACGCAAAGGCAAGAGCTTAGTTAGAGCAACCAGGAAGCTTTACAACCTATCGGTGATGATGTCAGAAGAGAGGACCAGTGTCAGCCTTTAAAACACAACTTGACCTGAGTATAAGCACTAGATTTCCAAGAGCCTGAATGGCCCTACGGTGCCCAAGCTCCTATAACAAGAGTTTTGTTACAAAGTTGTCCCTTCTGCTTTCAGCCACTTGCGCGAAATATGCTGCTTCATTCAGAAGGATGCATAATTAATTGCTAGGCACCCACTTAGCCACAAACTACAAATTGCTCCTAAATTATTCAAGATGTTAGAAAAATGCATACACAAAACAGATCAATCAAAGAAATCAAATACGCACCCTGCAGTTTTGAGACAATTAGGTGAGAAAGATTCCGCAAACATTCTCAAATCATCAAACACCTGCTCAAGTCCTCTGGTAGCTTCAAAGAAGTGAACACTGACAATTATTTCTCCCACTGAGTGGTATCAGAAAACTTAGGAAAATTAAATGCAGTATCATATAACCAACCCACGGAGCAGGAGGTGTCACCTGAGCACAGACTATTAGTAAACAGAATTACAAAACCTAATGGAATCACAGAACAAATGCAAACCGGCAGGACTCCCTATCTTTCAAGTAGATCATTGATTGTCTCCAGGTGTGTGAGTACCGCTGCTGGGGGCAGCGCTTCTGATTCAAAGTTCCCAAGCTCAGCAGGAGTAGCAGCTGGGGGCAGCCAAAGCCGAGGGGCAGCTCGGCAACCCACCAGCACCCCAGCCACCTGCTTGTGGGACAGTTGAATCCAGCAGATCACAGCAGCTGGAAGGTGGAGGGAGAAAATCTTGGCATGCTACGGAGCTATGCCCTTTGTGCTCATCCAGAAGATAGATGAATTGGGATAACTAAGCTGTTATAGCAAATAGATCTCAGATTTCCAGGGACTCTATTGAATAAAGACTTCTTTCTCTGCTAAGTACCATTCCACTGTGGGTGTTTCTGGCCAGTGGGTAGCTTCCTTTCCTGTGATTTCCATCTTATCCTCTAAAACAACTTAGGGAGTTTTTAAATCCCTGTTGCCCCCGCAACACCCCAGACCAATTTAATTAGCACCTAAATGAGCAGCAGGATTTTTATTTTTTTATTTTTTTAGCTTTCTAAGTGGTTCCAGAGAGCAGCAAATGTTGATGTCACTTCACCACAGCCCAGGGTCCTTCACTTCTGGCTGGTGGAAAAGGAAAGAGGCAGCAGAGAGGGCTCACCCACTCCCCAAAGTCCCAGCCTACAATGACAGGCATTTCTCTGCCCATATCCCATCGTTGGGAACATTGCATTTGGTGCTGTGGCTCATCTGAAAACACAAGCTCCACCCTCAACTTTTGTCAAGTCATCCTCTCCATCCTGGACACGCTACTCTCCTCTTAGGACCAGTTTTATTGGGGGTTTGGGGTTTACTTTGTGGAAGCACAGTCTCACCGATCAAACGACTGCTTGTGAAACTGGTATTTTATGAAAAGCGCAAACATGGCGAGGCATTCTCATCTGCCTAACTCACTGGAGGGGCCCTGAAGAATCAAGATCATATTATACGACCATACCTGACCATCCCCCCGCCCCGCCCCAGTAACCAGCATTGTTTTGGGCAACACGTACTTGAAGGTCACTTGCACGACATATACTGAGAGTGAAGCTATGGAAGGTAGACAGGAAAACTTTTACTTGCATTTGAGTCTTACTCTGAATTCTTTCGTAGCCAAAACTCAAAGACCAAGGCCTAACATCTGGTGCCATTTTGCCATTAACCGAACCGCCAGAAGCTGGTGAGAGGCATGGAACAGATTCTCCCTCATGGCCCCCAGAAGGAACCAGCCCTGCCAACACCTTGGTCTCAGACTGCTGGCCTCCAGAGCTGTGGGAGAAGACAGTTCTGTTGTTGAAGACACCCGTCCGTAGTGCTTTGTTAGGGCAGCCCTAGGAAGCAGATACACCTGGAGATCGAGTCCCAGGGACAGCACCGAGTCCACACAATTCCACAGCAGAGTGGCAGGTCATTCCTGGATGGATGGATGGATGGATGGATGGATGGATGGACGGACGGACGAACGGATGGATGGATGGATGGATTCTAAAGGGCAAGGCTCTCAGACGAGTGCGGGGGGAGGACTGAAGATTAGGACCACTCTCATTCAAATGCTCCTCATTTTCTTTTCCCTTTAGCTTTTTGGCTGGAATAAAGAAGTCATAAAATCAATACAATGCCAGTGCTAACATCATGGTCAGCAATACCCGTACACAAATCTTTCTGAGAATTAGGTTTTCATTTCCCCTTACAGCTACACCCAGCTAATTCCTGGGGACAAATCTGGTTAAGCCCTTGTGTGATTTACTTTTGCTCCTATAGAAAGTTGGCACTTGATTCATTAAACTGCTCCCTTTAACGCATTTCTAAATCATCGCTTTCCACTCGGATCCCGTCTAGTTTTCGTTTGAGTTTCAGGCGGAATGGCTTCTATAATGAATTCTTGTTTTTACCTGACGCGAGAAGTTAAAACCTTCCCCCTGCCGAACATTCAGAAGGGAAATTCGGGCCCTTTTCTGTCAGGCTGTTTATCATATCGAGCAAATACTCAAATCCATTTCTTCTGGAAAAGGTTTGTCTTTCGATGACAGGCATATAAAAAGGGTTTTATTACAGTTCTCTATTCCTGAGAGCACTCGGGCTGAAGATAAAAAGGAATTCATTTTCTGAATTTTCCTTGAATGTCAGCTATATAGGTTTTTTTTGCTATTGTCAGAGCTCTTAACTCAAGAAGAATAGAGAGGAGAGAGAATTCAAGTGAATGTACAGTATCAGGCTTCATTACTGACTACCATGAATATTGGAAGTAACCCCCACACACACAAAAAAAAATCTGAATGTAAATGAAAGTGGTGTGTAAAGGCAGAAAAAGTCTGTATCGGTATTTAATAGCAAGCAGTCGCTGAATTTACATGCTATCTGCCTGGCTCCCCAAATCTGGGAAATCGTTCCAGCATCATTTGTTAATTCTGGTCTGATGTGTCGGTTAGGTTGTAGATAGGGCTTCCCGGGCTCAGGTGTGTAGGTACATCGCCCCGGGACCTGGTGAAAAGTCAGATCTGCATTGAGCAGGTCTAAGATGGGCCTGAGACTCTGCATTCCTGACACAGCCCTGGGTGAAGTGGATGCCATCGGTCAGGTGGCCAGGGTCCAGGGCTAAAAGGCCAAAGCAGTGTGTTCCAGGCCTGAATGGAAACGTTAGCTTCACCCTGGCCCTGGAGAGCTGTCTGGGTAATAATCTCAGAACTCCCTAAGCGCCTGGGGTCTCCACTTCCCGCTAATGTGCACCTGGCCTCAGGAGTCACCGGTGTCTGGGCCTATCTGACGGGCTGCTGGAGAGTCCATGTGTGACCCTGGCCTCGGCCACCCCATGAGTCATGTCTGAGGCCTTTGGAGAAAGCTGCAGACAGAAGCCAGAGTTGCTGTGTGCAGAGGGACTCTGGGAGGCTCAGAGACCCGGCAGGGTGAAGGGGCATGCACCATTGCATCAAGCATAGCTCCACTTCAGCACAGAGTCTGGGTGGTTTAGGTGCAAAAAAAAATCTGTACAGGGACCAGCACCACAGCACCATTAGGGTTTGCAGCCTGGGAAATGCCAGGAGATTGCACAGTGGCAGCAATGAGGTGTTGCCCTCCAACCCCAGGCACTGACCAGAGGGTCCCGTGTGAAAACACTGTGCACCAGCTCCCATGGGCAGCCCTAGAGGCTCCCACAATCACTGGGTGATACTGTAAAGGGGGCTGGAGGCCATCCATGGCACAGCTGGTGGCATGAGCAGAGGCACTGAGTGCTGCCCTTTGGTGACACCTCTGATAAGAGAAACCACACGTTTTTGCATGATCTGAGCAGACTCATAACCAGTTATGTGAGGCCCGAGATTAGCCTTTATGGAAACTGACATGTGTTCCTTGCTAGTGTTTTTAGTCACTCTGGTGGGGCGGGGGGTCAGTTGTACCAGGTCAAGCTGGTGCTTCATCCCCAGCACCACCTCAGGTCCATGATATTAACCATGTGACCTATCCCTTGCTTTCCTCTTCTGTGAAATGGGAATGCAACCATACCACCCTCACAGAGTTGTTAAGAAAATGAGTGAACAATGCATGGCAGAGACTGGCATACAGGAGGAGCTCAATATATGCTGCTGCTGCAGTTTGTGCCCTGACTTTTACTGCCAGAAGACAGGGTAGTGTAGTGGCTAAAGGCACAGGCTGAAGTGTGAGACTGACTGGGTGTGTAATCCAAACTCCACTGCTACCCATCGGCAAGTTATTCGCTGCCCTCTGCCGGCGACTCCTGGCCTGTAGAGTGAGGATGATGACAGCAGTGACCACCACCCAGGGTTGTCAAAATACTAAGGGGTATAACCCATGGGAAGCACTTAGCACACAGGACCCAACACAACACACAGTGAGTACTCGGTGGATATGTGAGCACCTTTATTGTCCCATGACTACCCACACCTGACACCTTTAAAGAGACAGCAGCTTCCATCTGAGCTTTGCAGGACACGTTACAAACCAGCGCGTTGGCACACGCACCCTGGTACAAGTTGCTCAGTCATTGGCACATGTCTCTATCCATGCGATTCTGAAAGATACCACGTATGCCTCCCAGTCTCCGTGGAGAGAAAAAGTAAAGTCCCTTTCTCCAGCTCATGCTCTTCCCAGACAGTGTCTTCAGGGAGGAGACGCCACTTTCTGAAGCCTGAGGAATCTTGACTGTGGACAAACAGGGGCCACATGCTGGCCCTGACCAGCTCAGGAGGCCTGTGTGGCAGCCTTACAAACAAGGAGACCTAAAGTAACCCACATAGGATGGTCTGAAATTAAAACTTTCTAACTAAAAGCAGTTTGGGGTGGGTAGTCATGTCCTAGGCTGGAATCTCCCCTGACGAAAGCCTGTCTATTGTCTTTTTGCATCTACAATAACATTCCTTTGGAATGTCAAGGTAACCACCCCAGAGCAGAGACCACAAATCTTTTCCTTGTTATTGCTATCGCTTTAATTGTTGACTGTTAATTGTCCTGTACCCTCCTATGGAAAAGAAGTATGTGTCTATGATTTTACTTTTTATCCAATCCCAGAGGTTTTCCGCGTTGCCTTCTCCCACCTCTCTAATCTATCACCAATGGATTTCATGCAACTCCCTTACGTCTCCTCCTTTGATTTTAATGTCTAAAATAAGGTGCAAAACTGCCATTCTCTGGAGCATTTTCTCAATCGATTGAGATTTTGTTCCCCAGCAATTGTCGTCAGTTTGGCTCAAACTCAGAAAAATTCTCTATGGGTTTTAACGTTTTTTATGTTGACATTATTTAAACCTTAGAAACACTGCAAAACTTTTTGAGGATTTGAATCTTCCCTACCTGCCAGCTCCTCACAGTTTGTCTTAAGAATTGAAAACATACACTTAAGTAAATGAAAGAATTTTAATAAAAAGATTCTGCCTCTTGCCCAGCCAGAGTGGCTCAGTGGTTGAGCACCAACTTATGAACCTGGATGTCATGGTTCGATTCCCTGTCAGGGCACATGCCTGGGTTGCCAGCTCAATCCCCAGTAGAGGGCATGCAGGAGGCAGCCAATCAATGATTCTCTCTCATCATTGATGTTTCTATCTCTCTCTCCCTCTCTGAAATCAATAAAAACATATATATTTTTTAAAAAGAAGGTCAAGGAAAATGAGAGAAAAATCATGAAGGAGTTTAGTTTTTTCAATACCATACCAAACTCACTGAGAACAGACTTTGCTTTCTTTTTTACTGTATCTTTCATATAACGTCTCTCAGTGGACTTTTCAATATATGACATACATACATGTATGTTGTAGCTATTCATCTGAGACTTTGAAGGAGAGGGAATTAATAAAGTAGCTTCCTTTGCCCTAACTGGTTTGGCTCAGTGGATAGAGCATCGGCCTGCGGACTAAAAGGTCCCAGGTTCGATCCGCTCAAGGGCATGTACCTTAGTTGCGGGCACATCCCCAGTAGGAGGGGTGCAGGAGGCAGCTGATCAATGTTTCTAACTCTCTATCCCTCTCCCTTCCTCTCTGTAAAAAATCAATAAAATATATTTTTAAAAACTAAATAAATAAAGTAGCTTCCTCCTTTTTCCTGATGGCTTTCAGGTTTTACAAAAGGAAAGCTTGCCATTGCTGAGTGCACCCTGAAAACTCATTTTATTACTTTGACTTCAGTTTTAATTAACTGTGCATATGGCTGCTCACTCATTAGGTCATATGGCCC
>PVJC01013869.1:0-37349 GCA_004026665.1 Murina feae
GGACTGCTCCGAGCCTCAGAGGCAGCTGGGGGCAGGTCCCCAGTGGCCACACACACACACACACACACACACACACAGAAGGCGCCTGGCAGACTGGGGCCATCATAGGACATCCACTGAGGGGTCCCAGACTGTGAGAGGGCACAGGCCGGGCTGAGGGACTCCCTCCACCCTGAGTGCACAAATTTTTGTGCACCGGGCCCCTAGTTTCATATAATACTGGTTGGGTGGTGATGAACTTCTTTAGCTTTTTGTCTGGGAAGCTCTTTATCTGACCTTCAATTCTGAATGATGGCTTTGCTGGGTAAAGTAATCTTGGTTGTAGGTTCTTGCTATTCATCACTTTGAACATTTCTTGCCACTCCCTTCTGGCCTGCAAAGTTTCTGTTGAGAAATCAACTGACAGTCGTATGGGTGCCTCCTTGTTCTCTTGCAGCTTTTAAGATTCTCTCCTTGTCTTTTGCTCTTGGCATTTTAATTATGATGTGTCTTGGTGTGGTCCTCTTTGGATTCCTTTTGTTTGGGATTTTCTGTGCTTCCTGGACTTGTAAGTCCACTTCTTCTACCAGGTAGGGGAAGTTTTCTGTCATTATTTCTTCAAATAGGTTTTCAGTATCTTGCTCTCTCTCTTCTTCTGGCACCCCTATAATTCTGATGTTGGTATGCTTGAAGTTGTCTCAGAGGCTCCTTACACTGTCTTCATATTTTTGGATTACTTTTTCTTTTTGCTTATCCATTTGGGTGTTTTTTGCTTCTTCATTTTGCAATTTTTTGACTTGATTCTCGCGTTCCTCTAATCTGTTGTTGGATCTCTGTATAATATTCTTTATTTTAGTCAGTGTATGCTTAGATTTATTGAAGGTCTCACTAAGTTTATCAGCGGTTTCTAGAAAATTTTTGAAAAACCTTATAACCATGGTTTTGAACTCTATATCCTGTCGTTTGCTTTCCTCCTTTTCTGTCATCTGTGATCTGTTTCTTTGTCTCTGCATTTTGGCTGTTTCCCTGGGTTGATAGAGTGGCTTTCTGTGTTAGGTGATCACTGAGAGGCATTGACCTCCAAGCCACTTGGTTATGAGAATCAGCTGTGTCTACAGTAGGAGAACTTCTGTGCTGGAGACACCTTTATGGGGCAAGAGTTGTTTCAGTGGGGCTTTGGTGATCACTGAGTCTGCCCCCTGAGTATATCCCTTATGAACCTGAGGAGTTGTATTTAGGATGGTACCACTCTGACCACTGGGTATGCTGGCTCTTCTGTCTCCAAGGAGTTGCTATTTTAGCCTTTGCCTGAGGCTACTCTGCCTTTTATATGCAAAAGCCTCTGTGCACAGCTTTGGTGGGGCGAGGTCTTAGGGAGTCTACAGGGCAGAGCAACCAGCTATGGCAGCTTCTCAGCCCTGCCCTAAGAGGCACCGGGTCTCAAGCCACTCTGGAGTTCCTCCCAGTGCCAGATGTTGCCAGACAGTCCAGCTCCTCCCCATATGGTTCTGAGTCCCCAAAAGGTCACTTAGAACTGGAGTTCAGAGATGTCGGGAGCTTGTTCCTCCCTCCAGTACAAAATGCTGCCAGCCTTTTCTGTGAGCCCCTTCACGTGCACCTCTATACCTCTGCACTTTATTTCTGCACCTCCTCTGAGTCTCAGTCTCTTTCTAGTTGTAGAATTTCCACTCAGCCAGCCTTCCTGTGGGTCTGGGTGGTGTCTGTTTTTTCTTTTTGTTGTGGTTTTGAAATGGTTGTGCATGGCCGCAATTCCGGTGTTTACCTATGCCGCCATCTTGGTTTCTCCACCACACCTTTTTTTATTCACTCATCTCCTGTGGGCATTAGGGCTGTTTCCAGATCTTAGCTATCTATCTACTCTAATAAAAGAAATTGACTGTTTCTCCGGGATGCCTAAGCCACGCCCACTAGCCAATCAGAGCAGCTGTATGCAAATTAACCCAGCCAAGATGGAGGCCAACCACCACGGAACTAGATCAAACAGGAGGCTTCAGTTGCACCAGGAGTAAACTGTCTGTCTAGGCTGGCTGGGCCTCTACTAAGGCAACACTGTTTCAATTATAGAAGCCACATAGCTGAAGCAAACAGGAGTCTTTGTTACCTGCCTAGGCCTTGGCTTAAAGCAACAGTGTTTCAATTATAGAGGATAAATAAACCCCAGAAATCTGATTCCAGCCAGCCTTGCTGGGACATTGGGTCAATGGGAGCTGTGGGCAGCCTGAAAGCCTGAAAATGGCCCTCAGCCCCACATGCAGGCTGGCCAGGTACCCTAATAGGGACCCGAACCCTGAATGGACTGTGGGCAGCCTGAAAATGGCCCTCAGCCTGTCACCCAGGCTGGCAAGGTACCCCAGTAGGGACCTGAACCCTGAATGGACTGTGGACAGCCTGAAAACAGCCCTCAGCCCATCACCCAGGCTGGCCACACCCCAATGGGATGAGGGTCCACAGCCTGCAAACAGCCATCAACCCCTCACCCAGGCTGGCCAGGCGCGCCAGCAGGTGGACATCCTCTGAGGGGTTCCACACTGCAAGAGGGCACAGGCCAGGCTGAGGGACCTCCTGAGTGCAAAAATCTTTGTTCATTGGCCCCCTAGTATGTATATGTGTGTGTGTGTGTGTGTGTGTGTGTATATATATATATATGTATATATATATGAAATATATATATATGAAATTCGTGCACGGGGGAGGATGAGGGTCCCTCAGCCCAGCCTGCCCCGTCTCACAGTCTGGAACCCGTAAGTGGATGTCCTATGATGGCCCCAGTCTGCCAGGCGCCTTTTGTGTGTGTGTGTGTATGTGTGTGTGTCGCCACTGGGGACCTGCCCCCAACCGCATCTGAGGCTCGGAGCAGTCCTCCTGTGTGCGTGTCTACCTGCTGGGAGCCTGCCCCCAGGCTTGGAGCAGGCACCCCCTCTATCTTGATCTCTCAACCTCTTGCCCACCCCTGCATGTTGTTTTCTTTTTTTGAGCTGTGGCCAGGGCTGGGTGCTGCCTGCCTCCCAAGCTTGCCTACTGCGCATCTTCCTCCAGCCACCAGAAAGCAGGGAACATCCCACCTCATGGTCAGGCCAGCCTTTTCCTGCTCCCTGATCCCCGGAAGGGACCTGGGGAGCCGCCAAGCAGGCTGCCAACTCTTTCCCACTCACCAGTCCCCTGCTGCCTTCCTTTCCCACTCCCCGGTGCCACCAAGGGGTCTGGGGAGCTGCCAAGCAGGACCCCGGCCACTTCAGCCTTGCTTTCCTGCTCCCCGGTGCCCCACAAAGGGCCTGGGCAGCCGCCAAGCAGGCCAAGACGCCCCCGCTACCTCTTTCCCACTCACCGGTACCCTGCTGCCTTGCTTTCCCACTCCCCGGTGCCCTGCAAAGGGCTTGGGCAGCCGCCAAGCAGGCCCCCGACCCCCACTGCCTGTTTCTTGCTCCCCGGTGCCCTGCAAGGGGCCTGGGCAGCCGGCAAGCAGGCCCTCAGACCCCACCGCCTCTTTCCTGCTCCCTGGTGCCCCGCAAAGGGGCCTGGGGAGCTGCCAAGCAGGCCGGCAACCCTGCCGCCTCTTTATCACTCATGGGTCCTGGGTCCTGCGCTGTTCCGCCCTGCAGTCGTTCTGTGCACTCGGGAGGTCCCTCAGCCCGGCCTGTGCCCTCTCACAGTCCGGGACCCCTCTGGGGATGTCCACCTGCTGGCGTGCCTGACCAGCCTGGGTGAGGGGCTGATGGCTGTCTCCAGGCTGGCCAAGCCCCCCAGGAACATCCCTCACCCCATTGGGTTGTGGCCAGCATGGGTGACGGGCTGATTGGCGTTTTCAGGCTTTAAGGCTGCCCACAGCTCCCATTGATCCAATGTCCCAGCAAGGCTGGCTGGACACAGGTTTCTTGGGTTTATCTTCTATAATTGATACACTGTTCCTTTAAGCCGGCCTACTTACTACTAAGGAAGCCTCCTCTCTGCTTCACCTGGGGGTGTCTATAATGAGACAATGTTACTCTTAGGCCTGCTGTTTCCTTCAGCTCCCGAGGATTCTATGATTGTTATTTTGTTGCAAATGTGTGTTTTGCTAGAGCCAGTTTAAGCAGAACAGGCGGCAGTTTCATTTTCACTCCTGCTGCAATGGAAGCTGCCGTTTACTCAGGTCCGTGAGTGGCGGCCGCCATGTTGGCTGGGCTAATTTGCATACAGTTGCTCTGATTGGCTAGTGGGCGTGGCTTACCCCGTCTCGGAGAAACGGTTAATTTCAATATTACACTTTTATTAGTTAAGATAAGGCTAAGCAACCAGCCGACTGGCCAATAGATATGATGCACACTGACCACCAGGGGGCAGACACTCAACACAGGAGCTGCTGAGCCACGGCAACTTTGCAGAGTGCCCTCTCGCACTCTGGGACCCCTCAGGGACTGCCAGTTTCAGCTGGATCCCTGCAGGCCAGGCCAAGGGACCCCATCTGCTGGAGGGACCCTACTCACTCTGTAAGACACCCTTTGAACTCCAGGGCGTGTCCAGCCTATCTCACCCAGTGCTGCCCTACCGGCCATTTCAATGTGCACAAATCCGTGCACCGGGCCTCTAATTGTAAAATAATGTTTCTGATTGGTGTTTCAGGCTTCTTAGGGTATATTCATAAAAGTAGGATCACTGGGTCAAATGGCACTTCCATTTTTTAAAATAGATTTGTATTGATTTCAGAGAGGAAGGGAAAGGGAGAGAGAGATGAAACATCAATGATGAGAGAGAATCATCGATCAGCTGTCTCCTGCCCCTACTGGGCATAGGCTGTTCCATTCTTAATTTTTTGAGGAAATGCCACACTGTTTTCCATAGTGATTGTATCAGTCTGCATTCCCACCAGCAGTGTACTAGGTACCTTTTTCTCCACAACCTCACCAGCACTTGTTGTTTGTTGATTTATTGGTGATAGCCATCTGGCAGGTGTGAAGTGGTACCTCACTGTCATTTTAATTTGTGTCTCTCTGATGATTAGCAGTAGATGATTGAGCATTTTTTCATGTCTCTTGTCCATTTGTATGTCCTCTTTAGAGAAGTGTCTATTTAGGTCCTCTGCCCATTTTTTAATTGAATTGTTTATCTTCCTTTTGTTGAGTTGTATGAGTACTTGATATATTTTGGAAATTAACCGCTTATCAGATGTATCTTCCATACAGTAGGTTCCTTTTTCATTTTGTGATTTTTTTTTTTTCTGTGAAGAAACTTTTTAGTAAGATGTAGCCCCATTTGTTTATTTTTTTCCCTTGGTTTCTCTTGACTGAGGCATTGTATCAGTGAAAATTCTGCTATGTGAGATGTCTAATATTTTACTGCCTACATTTTCTTCCTGAACTCACAGCTTACATTTAAGTCTTTTACCCATTTTGAGTTTATTTTTGGATATGGTGTAAGTTCTATCATGTTTTTTGCATGTACCTGTTCAAATATCTCAAAATTTATTGAAGAGACTATCTTTATTCCATTTTATGTTCTTGCATCTTTTATCAAATATTAATTGAGCATAAACCTTGGGTTGACTTCTGGATTCCCTGTTCTTTTCCATTGCTCTTCATGCCTGTTCTTGTGCCAGTACCAGGGTGTTTTTATTACAGTGGTTTTGTAGTATAGTTTTATATCCAGTATTGCAATCCCTCCAACTTTGTTCTTCTTTCCCAAGATTGCTGTGGCTATTCGGGGTCTTTTTTTGGTTCCATATAAATTTTTGGAGTATTCATTCTAGATCTGTGAAATATGCTGTTGGCATTTTAATAGGGATTGCATTGAATTTGTAGATTGCTTTGAGTAGTATGGGGACATTTTAATGATACTTGAATTCTACTGATCAATGAGCATGGTATGTTCTTCCACTTGTTTATATCTTCTACCCCTTTTTTTCAATGTTCTATAGTTTGCCAAGTACAGGTCTTTTACCACATTGGTTAAGTTTATTCTTAACTATCTTCATTTTTTTTGTTGCAATGGTAAATGAGATTCCTTTTTTAGTTTCTCTTCCTGATAGTTCATTATTGGTGTATAAAAATGCCATCTATTTCTGGGTGTTAATTTTGTATCCTGCTGTATTGCTGAATTCATTTACAAAATCTAGTAGTTATTTGGCAGAGTCTTTAGGTTTTTCTATGTTCAATATCATATCAGCTGTGAATAATGACAATTTTAAATCCTCCTTTCTAATTTGAATGCCTTTTATTTCTTCTTGTCTGATCACTGTGACCAGCACTTCCACTAATGCCCTATATAACAAAAGACTAATATGCAGAACAACCGGTCTCTACGATGCACACTGCCCACCAAGGTGCAGCCTTTAAGATTCTTTCTTTGTCTTTAACATTTGCTATTTTAATTACGAATTTATTTTTTATTTATTTGTGTGTGTGTGTGTGTGTGTGTGTGTGTTGATTTTGATTGGGACTATCTACATTTCCTGGACTTGTTTGACTCTTCACCTAATCAGGGAAATTTTCTGTCATTATTTCTTCAAACAGGTCCTCTATTTCTTGCTCAGATTCTTCTCTTCTAGCCCCTATGATGCAGATGTTGTTATGTTTCATATTCTCCCAAAGCTCCTTTAAACTCTCCTGCTTTTTAAATTTTTTTCTAAATTGCTGCTCTGAATAGATGTGTTTTTTTCTACCTTGTCTTCTAATTTGCTGGTTGGGTCCTCCACTTCTAGTCTAGTGTTGAATCCTTCCAAGGTATTCTTTATTTCAGCTATGTCATTCTTCATTTCCGATGGATTCTTATTCATCTATCTCTTTCTCATGCTGGTGTAGTTCTTACTAAATCTCACATAGTGCTAATTAAGTTGCTTAGATTTTTCACTAAGTTGTTTGAATAACCTTGTAACCATTACTTTGAATTCTTTATCTGACAAATTGCTTGCTTCCATTTGTAGTTCCTTTTCTTGTGATCCCTCTTTTTCTTTTATTTGAGGGTTGTTTCTTTGTCTTTCCATTTTTACTGTCCCTTTGTTACTACGTATTAGATCAAACTGCTATGCCTCCCAGTCTTTGTGGGGTGGCTTTATGTAGTATGTGTTTTGTGAGACTCAGGGCAGTGGTGCAGTCTCTTATTGGTAACCAAGCTGGCATATAGATCTCCCAAGCTGGTTGCACTAGGAATGTCCCTATTGTGAATTATTTGTGCTCTCTGTTGTAATTGGTTTTGAATGTTGTCGCCCTATTTGTGGATGGAATCTCCCCGTAGTCTGGCTGACTGTGAGGCTCACAGTCAACCAGATTTGACAAAACAAATCAAAACAAGAAGCAAAAAAAAAACCAAAACAAAAAAAACCCCTACAATGACAACAAAAGCAATCACAGAAAAAGAGAGAATTAGGAAAGAGAAAAGGGAACAGGAATGATAGAATAAAAGAAAGAAAAAAAAGTACAAGAAAAAAAAGGGAAGAAAAAGCAATTTGAAAAGGCAAAAATGAAATAAGAAAATAAGGATAAAGAATAGGGGGAGGAAACAGTGTACAAATAGAGGAAGAATAAGAAAGGGGGGGAAACATGAGAAAGAAGGAAAAATAGAGTAAGAAAAAGGGAAGAGAAAAATTAGCTATATGAAAGAAAAAGACTAAAAGAATAGAAAATCAAAGAAGAAAGATAAAGAAGATAAAGGAAAAGAAAGGTGAAGTAGTGGTCTTAGCAGAGTTCACTGTCTCATGGGAGCTCCCTTGGGTCCTGCTCTTCTGGTGTCTGGAGCTGACTGTTGTGTCTGCCAGTTGTGGGCGTCCCTGGGAGGTACTTAGGTGCTAACCACTGTCAGAAACTCTTCCTTTGGCTCTCAGCAACCTGTTTGAAGCTTCAAGAGATCCACATTTTGTGTCTGTCTCCATAGGACTTGGCTGCACGCAGTAGGGCCCCAGCTGCACTCTAAGGCCGGTTTGTTAGCAGCATGGGGCCAGGGATGAGTCAGCAAATTCCTCCTGGTTTCCTGGTCTCTGCCTACACCTGCTTTTGTGTAGCAGCCAGCTGTCAATCTTAATCACTCAAAAGTCTGTTTCTGAAAGGGCTTTAGGCAGAATGAGGATTATAGGCCTCAGGGTTTCCCATGAGGTGAAGGTGCCATTCAGAATTCATGGAAAGTGGTGCATGTGTGTGTCCCAGAGCTAATCCTGTGAGAGTGACCCAGAATATTTCCCTGCCCTCAGGTGGTGAAGATCCTCCTGTGCAGTCCAGTGGGATCAGCTGGATACGGGGAGTCTCTATCAGCTCTCCTGTGAGGGGAAAGCACCAGTCAGGTTCCTGGGATAGTGGGGTGGATGCACCATCCCCAAGCCAGTCACGGATGCTCCCAAAGACTGTTCAAACCGGTAGACTTGGCCTCTGCTGCTGCCTCCCCTGCCAAGGCTGAGGTGCAAGGTGTGGCAGGCTGGACTCCGGAGGGTGGGGCGGGCTGTATCACCTGGGGTGGAGTTGCTTCCTTTTCCTGAGCTATGGCTTCTGGGACGGGCCGCACCTCTCAGGAAAAATGTGTATTTTGTTTTGGGGGCATACTTCCGAATGCAGGAATCCCAGCTGCTGCTCTTCCATGTCTCCCCCCAATGCTTCCCACCCCAGCCTCTCCGTAGGCACCTTGAGTCCGCACTGCCCCCTCCAAGTGAAAATCCTGTGCTCCAGGTGAGAAAATCAACCACAACAAAAAACCTAAGGCTTTATCTCCGACCTACTCTGGTTCCCCAGCAGCAGAAGCCCTGCTGCCTTTCACCGTGGCCTGTTCCTGGGCTGCTGTTCTCAGCTCTGGTGCTCCGGGCTGTGGTGCCCAGCCTGGGTTCCAGGCCTGTCTTCTCAGGGAAAAACCCTCCCATGGCCCAGCGATCTCTCTTCACTCTTGGCCTGCTGCCCTGGAAGCTGGGTCAGCCCCTTTTTCCACCTCGCCCTTCCTGCCAGTCTCCAGGTGTTTTCTGTCCTTGGTTGATATAAGCCTCCTCCTCAGTTGGTAATTCTGGCTGAATGTTTCCCGTTTTAGCTTTATTTCCAGTCTGGCTCTGGAAGGAGGTGCAAGACAGGTCTGCCTATTCTACCACCATCTTCTCCCTGACTGTGCTTCCTGGATGTGGGTTCTGTTAGTGGCAGAGATTAGACCAGGCCTGCCTCAGCACTGTGGGTGTGCCTGTGTCTTGTCTCCTGCGTGCCTGTAAATGCTGGGTGAGCAAGGCACCATGCCTCGGCCACCACTCCGCCTAATTTCAAACTTGGCTTATTTAATTGTATAATCCTCAACTTCATCAACAATACAATTTTTTGATAAACTTTAATACTTAACAGAATTAGCAGCCTTCAAATATGCAACATGGATAAAGATTGAAAAAACAACTGAAGAATTTTGGCATACACTGCTCTGGATTAATTTGTGAATTATAATATTTATATGTTCAGAATTATACAGAAAATATTTACAATGTTATATGGTCTTGCCCTGGCCAGCATGGCTTAGTGATTTAGCGTCAACCTATGAACCAGGAGGTCGTGGTTCAATTCCCAGTCAGGGCACATGCCTGGGTTGTGGCCTTGATCCCCCATGTGGGACCTGCAGGAGGCAGCCTTTTTTTTTTTTTTTTTTTGCTTTTTTAAATTGATTTTTTACAGAAAGGAAGGGAGAGGGATAGAAAGTAAGAAACATCGATCAGCTGCCTCCTGCACACCTCCTACTGGGGATGTGCCTGCAACCAGAGTACACGCACCTGACCGGAATCAAACCTGGGACCCTTCAGTCTGCAGGCCGATGCTCTATCCACTGAGCCAAACCGGTTAGGGCAGGAAGCAGCTTATCAATGACTCTCTCTCGTCATTGATGTTTCTATCTCTCTCTCCATCTTCCTCTCTGAAATAAATAAAAATGCTTTAGAAAGTTAAAAAAAATATATACGTATTTTTATTTATACACATGTGCACAATGTGTGAGTATATGTGTTGCACATCATACATACTCCCCAAAAAGTGTATCCTTTGAGTGTTCTAATGTAGCTACCACCCCTGTTTCTTTGTCTTTTTTTAGAATGCAGTTAAGTCCTTGGGAAAATCACTTAGGTCATCAGTGAGGAATGCCACCAAAATAGCTTCTCACTTAAGTTCCCATCCCCAGGGCTCATCCACAGGAGGTTGCGATAAATTCAAATATTTAATAACTTGTCTTTTTCTTTCTCTTAAACACAGGCCCTCTGGTCCTGGAGGCAGGATCATGTGGTGGAATCTTGGCAGTCAGCAGTCTGTGGAGCTTTTGCAGGTGCAAAGGATTATATTATACTGGGAGAGACCAAAGAGGGGGGGAAATGTGAAAATATTAGCTATGCAAAAACAACATTCTTTAGAAATTCCAGATTGTTCAGATGAGGAGAGTTCCACTAGTTGTTTGAGAAAAGAAAGTGTCTTAGGAAAATGTAAAACCTAACAAGGTATTTCCTTGAAAGACAACCAATTTGCTTTTGACAAATTTTTCATTTTCTTTTATCTTTATGAAAGCCTTCACTCAGGACCGGGTCGTCTTGAAGAGGATTACAAAGTCCTGGGTGGGACGAGGCTGGCTTGTGGCAGCGCGGTGCCTGTGCAGCTGCCTGCCCTGAGCAGTGCTGGGGGTTAAGCGAGCCCTGCAGCAGGCAGTGACTCACGGCTGTGACATGTTTGACAGCACTGCAGATTAACTGCTATCAGGAGGGGGACTGCTCCCCAGTGTACTGAAGGCTACACTGTGGTGTAGAAAATAGGGAGATCGAAACATCTGGGCATTTTCTGTTTAACCGAAGAGCAGAGTGACAACATGCAATACTGTGTCATCCATCCCTACGTCACAGGCCTTTCCAGTGAGGTTCTAATGAGAACTCAGAATCTGTATAGAATTCAGTGACAACTTTAACATTCTAAGAGAGAAATTAGAATTGTAGTTAATATAAATCCAAGCGGAGGTTTGCCAGAAAGCTGTGAATTGCTAATGCAGATGTGAAGCCAGTAGTATGTTGATAGATATGAAGTTTAGATGTCAACTTTATTAGAAAAGAATGCTTTTTTCAGTTTGTTTAATGGTGCTGGATTGGGTTTTTGTTGTAGTGATTAAGAAAATGGAACATATATTCGATAGGATAGGATAGGATAGGATAGAATTACTATAGTATCTATAGGATTCTTTAATGATTGGGCCCACTTGACTTGTAGAATTGATAATCAAAAATAAGAATGTTGCCTGTAGACAGGAAGCCAGCTCACGTTGAGATGGAGGGGATTTGTTTCCATGTGACACAGTCATCAGCTATGCTCAGTGGGTCGGTGGTCTGCACTGGCTTTCTAGAGGGCGGGCAGGTGTCATTCCCCTCCCTGGGTGGCAGCGTGCATTTTTGTTGACTGCCTCTGGACATGAGGACACAGGGAGCACTATGGGAATGTGGTTGCCTGGATAAGGAAAGGCCACTTTTCAGTTAGCAATACCATAAGCCCTTCCGTATGTCGAAATAGGCAGTATTCTAGTATATTCTCTGGCCTCATTCCTTAAGTAACTGATTCAGACATTTGCTTACAATGCATTGTTTCTATTAAGGAAATTGGCATTCATTACTATTCCGTTTTCGGAATAATGCTCTATAACAGGCACTAGGCATTTAGATTAGTCCGAAAGGGGGAATGCCCACTGATCTTGGATCCTGGTGGCGAGGCCCTTGGAAGAAGGTGGCTCACGTGTCCAGTGACAGCAGAGAAGCCAGCACCTGAGCAGGAAGGGCTTTGCTCAGAACCACATAGCCCTGCAGGCCAGCTGGTTGGACTTAACAAAAGTTGTCAAGTTTCCGTTGTGCCGCTGACTAAGGAATGAGGCTTTGGGGCCGACCTGGGCCCAGCTCTCTTACCTGTGGCGTAGAAGCAGCCCTCCCTCCCTAAGGGATCCCAGTACCTAGCATGTGTTAGTACTTTGTAATTGATAAAACTGAACAGACCTAAGAAACTGTTACTATTTCATTAAGAACAGCCACCCAGAAAATGAAAACTATCACAAGAATTTCAGTTGCGTTCAAAGAATAGTATTAACAAAGTTACTGTACACAGTCATCTCCCCTAATACAATCATCGCTTTTTTAGCTGAGGTTCTGATAAGTGAAGGAGTTTATCCAAAGTCTGCAAAAATCCATTGTCAGGAGACCCACATATATTTAGCAAAAGAGAAAGTCCATTTCTTGTTTACACCCCTTTTGTTCTGAAAGTTTCCTTGGCACAGTGTTGACCCTGAGGACTTAGTTACTACTTTAGACCTTTCTGAAAGGTGGCTGCTGTTAGGGAACGCTCCCGTTGGGGAAGCTGACCTTCTGGGAGGGTTGCTGCAGCACTGCCTCCCAGCGCAGAGGGTTTGCCCTCTGGGCCACCCTCTGAGATCACGCAGGCTGGCTGGCGCAGCAGGCAAGCTGGCCCTCACATCAGAAGCCGGGTTTCTCGTTCCTGTGTGCCTGGCCCATTTGGGCCTCCCTGGCACTTTTGGCACCAATATCCAGAAGTGGCCCCTGAGATGGAGGTGTTGATGGTTTGTCATGCTCAGCAAGTCCCTTGGGGTTAAACTAGGAAGAAAAAGGACTTTGCAACTTCCGCACTTCAAGTTAATGTCTAAACATGAAATTGTAATTCAGCGTACGTAATGAGGATATTTGCTATTAGAGTGGTAATTGCTATTCAGTGCTCTCTAATCAGTTTCTTATAACTAACACCTATTTACATTCTCTAAGAGAGGAGAGTGACAGAGATGTAGATATGGGTAGACAGACAGACATGTCTTTCCATGGCTTGAAATTCTAGAATAGGGTGAAGAGTTATCTGGGTAAATGGAAGGCCCAGCACAATCTTTAAAACCAGCACATTGGATGGTGAAGCCCTAGCCCTACCCTGGGCCTATTGGGAGGGAGGGGCTGGCAGCTGCTGCTCGAGGGACAGCTCCAGATCTGCCCTGGCACCTGGCCCCTTGGTCTGGAGAGCTCAGCATCACACGCACGACATCTGGTCCTTGCACCTGCCCCTGACAGCAGTGCTGACCTTGCAAAGAGCACGATGCAGAGTGGCCTAGAGAACACAGTTCCCTGGGGTCTGAGCATGAAGCAGCCTCGGTGCCAGAGCAGACAGCTGTCCTGGCCATCGTGCTAGCGTGTCCCTCAGTTATTACCAGAATTTCACCTGTGGAGAGCAGGACGTTTCAGCCCAAGTGCCGGTCCCCGCCCCTCCCGTATGACCAGTTATGCTAGAACTCATCCTTCACATGTCCTTCCTGCCACCTCCTAAAAACATGGCGAGGCCTTGACTTGGGAATCTTTGATATTTGAAGATATTCAAATGGAGTGATTAGCACCTTTCATAAAATGGCTTTCATCGTGGTAGTAAAATTAAGACCTAATTAAGCATATGTGCTTTCGTCTTTAACATCTCTTCATATTACTGTGATGAAACAGAAATCTCTAAGAAAATACCGCCCAGTAAAGGAACAGGAACTTTGCTAACGGCCAAAACCCGTTTGACGTGCAGTATCCAAATTTACTAGAAGGTAGACACTTCTCACCGCAGGCGACTCCCAATGGTTAAGTTGTCTTGGTTGGTTGAGGACAGTGTGTGAACATTTTCAAACAAGAAAAACAGTGTATGCTCTTTGGACTTTTAAAATTTAAGTGGATAAATTTTGATGTCTACCAGCAAAGTCTATGTAGTGAAAGAGCTAAGACACACATGACTGTGAGGCCCTGTCCCCAGTACCTGTGCTCCCGGGCCAGCTGTCCCCAAGAGCAAACCCTGCAGGGCAGCGCCTAGCCGTGCCGTGCCAGGCACAGAGCCGGCACAAATGGCAGCATGCAGCTCCCCCATACCTCCTTTTCAGAGGACGCATTGAAATATTCAGTTTGTGAAAACTACAGACACTTGTCCAGGGCGCCCAGGAAGCATTTTGAGGCCCCACTGTGTGTGCTGGCTGGAGCTGTCTTGCCCACCCAGACAAGAGCTCATTACGTTGAGCACCAGTGTGCGCCAGGCACCACTCTAGAAACGTGAGTGGACTCATTTTACCCGTGTCACCTTGCTGTCTGCGTGTCCCAGATGGAAGTCCCAGTGGCCAGAGCTGAGATCTGGAGTCAGACAGAAGAGCCTGCATCTCAGCTCTGTGAGGAGGAAATCCCAGTGACTTCTGCTCTCCGCACTTCCGCTTCCCTCCTGTGCCCGGGGCAGCCAGATGCCCATCGGCCTGCAGGGCTCTTTCCCATGGCTGGTCAGCTCAGACCGTAGGGAGCCCGGAGAGCGGGGGAGCCCGGAGACAGGGAGGCCGGAGAGCAGGGGAGCCCCGCTTTTTCTGGCCCTGAGGGAGGTACTCAGCCGGGCCCTGTAGCCAGTGCGGGGAAACAAGACAGTCACGGGTGGGGTTTAGGGTCAGTGCCTCCTCCTTCCTTAGAATTTTTAAAAAATGGATATGAAGACTTCCTGGACGCTTTTCGGTGATTAAAGTATATATATTCTTCTGGTGTAAAATATGTGGTTTAAAAAATTAAAATTATAGGACTTCAGGACTGGGTCCACAAAATTTTAAAATACTTGAAATTTAGCCAAGACTTTCAGTATCAGGCAACTTTTGAATCTGTAGAAAAATGTTTCACATGCTCATACAAAAGTGGCTTGAAAAAGGAGACTCATATTCATGTTATTGGTTCTCGTTAGCCCTAAATGTGTGTCATTTGTGGGTAATCAAAAGTGGAATATAGAAGCATAAGTGGGTTTGTCTTTAAAAAGTTGTCATCTCAAAGTTACCAGATGGAGGAGGCACATGTAATGATTGCTCTTCAGCAACTTATTTAGAAAGATATTTGGCAGAGATCGAATGACCTTGTTGCCCACACGCCACAGAGCTGGAGGGAGAGGCGCTGTTTCTGGAGCGTCCTCCACACGCGTGCTCCGTGCAGCCGTGCACAAAACTGCCACTTCACTCGAGTTCATGGTGCTGAGTCTGTGCAAGTCCTGAGTTTATTCCACCTCCTTAGGGCCTTCTGGGGTTTGAAACGTATCTTAGTATCGTGTAAATTAGAATATTGGCACCATATACTGTGGGTTCTGTTGTGTGTGTGTTCTAACTGTCCAAAGATTGGACCCCATTAAAATGTGCGGTTTTTAGACAGCCCCCGGGGGCAGTCCCAGGTGACGTGGGAGAGGAGGTAGGAAGGAGCCACGAGGTAAAGGCTATTAGGGCAACCCTGGCTCTGCTCCGAGCGGAGTGGGCTTAGCAACATTGTTCCTCCTCCGCCTGCCACCAGAAGCCTGGACGTACGGAAAGCTTTACTCTCTAACCATTTCTATCTCGAAGCATCCAGCCGGTTTATACCAGAAATCCTCACTGTGCTATACGTGTTTGCCCACCTTGCCTCAGAGCAGGAGCGATGGACACGTTCTGGAGTCAGATAGAGAACAGTGGCCACCGGAGGCTTGGCCTTGGGTTCCTGGAGCAGCCGCTCTCACTGCGAGCAGCTGTCTGCCGCAGACACGACCATGTGGACACAGGGCTGTTTCCTGCTCCACAGAAGAGCAAGGCTGTGGTGGGGCCTCGTGGGCCAGAGCAAGGAAAGCATGACCTTGCCATGCAATGCGGGTTCACCACAGAAGCAGTGGCGTGTGGGTACATGTTTTCATGTGTGCATCCCATTCTTGAACCGGTCAAGTGGACATGGTGATATAGGAGTGATTTGGGCAGAGTTATGGGGAATTGTAAAACGAAAGTTACACAGTACATGCAGTAAATAGCCTGTGCTTGGGCTTTGTATGTGCAGGTGGATTTGCAGCTATGGTCACCACACCCCTGGATGTGGCAAAGACAAGAATCATGCTGGCAAAGGTAAGTGGTAAAATAGGCAATGAAGGCACAACTGCCGCTCCTACCTGCTGGCACGAGGGCTCGTGTGGACACAGCATGACTGAAGTGGAACACTGCCTTGTGCCAGCTGCTGTGCTGCCGGGGAGCCGCTGGCAAAACATTGTCCATCGTTGTCACACCGCCAGTGCCCACAGCACTCCGCCTTTCCCTCATTTCCCACTACGCCCCGTAAGCAGGCAGGGCTGGCGGGCCTCTGCTGTGAGTGCACTCAGGTCTCTTCTGAGCCCCAGCTCGTGGACCTGCTTGTCAGCAGGTGAGCAGCGGCACGCGGCCAAGGCTCAGCCTTCACTGGGCAAATTAGGGCTGTTGTCAGAACTGTTAACTTTTTTTCAAGGAAAAGAAAAATTGTTTTTTAAAAAAGCTACAGACTTTAGGGGATGCCATATATATAAATATCTGGACCAAAACAATAAAAAAATGGCCATTCTCTTGTGGAAAAATGAACAAGAACAGAATTCTAGCATGTGGGCCGACAGGGTCAACTTAAGAGTGCCAGCCAGGTTTCACATTGGACGTGTTGCTCTGTAGTAAGCGTGTGTGTCAGCTGCTCACATAGCAGGTTTCACATGGACGTGATGCTCTGTAGTAAGCATGTCTGTTAACTGCTCAGGTACCAGGTTTCACATGGACATAACGCTCTGTAGTAAGCGTGTCTGTTAGCTGCTCAAGTACCAGGTTTCACATGGACGTGATGCTCTGTAGAAAGTGTGTCTATTAGCTGCTCAGATACCAGGTTCCACACTGGACATGATGCTGTATAGTAAGTGTGTTTATTAGCTGCTCAGGTACCAGGTTTCCCATTGGAAGTGATGCTCTGTAGAAAGCGTGTCTGTCAGCTGCTCAAGTATGTTTCCCAAGCAGACCATTATTCTCAGAGACTTGACATGGCTCTCAGAGACCTACTTGTTCGGCTGGTACAGGAGCTGCCTGCTTTGCTCTGCCCCTCATGTGGCATAAGACGCCAGCAGAGCAGCAGGACCACCAGCGCTGCCCGTAGGCTTAATGTGAGTCCTTCTGGTGTAGCGTGACCCAGGGGTCCTAACTCCCCCGAATCCTCCCTCAGTTTGGGACCGTCCTAGATGAGGGTAGCAGGTTGCCTGGTTCTAAGGACACCCGTCAGCTGGGGATTTTCACAAGCTAACTGCTTCCTCTCTGTGCTTCCATGCAGGCCGGGTCCAGCACAGCTGGTGGAAACGTCCTCTCTGCCCTGCACGGGGTGTGGCGCACCCAGGGGCTGCCAGGGTAAGCACAAGGGGTGTGCAGTGGCTTCCTCTCCACTAGCTGGTCTCCTTGCAGCCTGACGTCGGACACACACCTTTCCCGGCTTCTGCCTATGCCCTGGTCAGGGTGGCTGTATTTATATTGGGCAAACATGGCATTTGCTTTTGCTTGTGTCAATGTTCCTCAATGCAGGGATATGGTGTCCCAGCCAGGTGAGGCCTAGCCCTGTCCACCCAACTTGAGATGCGGGCCACATGTGCCCTGCCTGTGCTGGGTGTGTGTTTGAGCCAGTGGACAGTTTGGGGACTCTCTGCCTGCTGGTGAGGCGCCATCCTCAGCTCAGAATTCCCAGCTGGGAGTCTGGCAAGAGGCGGGGATGGATGTGTGTGGAGTGGTAGCTCTGAGGATGCAAGGAATTTTGGACAAGAACTGGGCTTAGCAGAAAGGAACCCTTGGAAGGGGGAAGGGAAGTGGTGTACCCATGCCATGCTCAGCCACCGACGGCCACCACCCTGGGATGGAATTAGGGCCTGGTTGCTGAGCACTGGGGCTGATGTGGACAGCAGTTCCACACTGAACAAATGGTGTGAGAAAGTGAGGTCTGAAGCAGCTTGGTTAGTAGCAGGTAAGATTCTCACTTGCCCAGGTGGTCGTGGGCCACAGAGGCGTGGCATGCAGCAGTGTTAGATCAAGTCAAGCTGCTGAATTCCACTCATTCATTTCAATATAGTTCCTGGAAGATTCTATGCAGTCGTGGTCAAACCGCTCCTTTTGCCCTGAGCTCTGTGACTTGGTGTCGAGCTGGTGTGGTGCTAACCTCAGGATGTGGGAAGGGTGACACTTTCCAAGTCCTGGCTCACATTTGCTTTCTCCCAAATGAAAGTGCCGCACCGCATGCTTATCTGGCACAGCAGTGGAAAGCATTGGGAGCTACTCAGCCTGCAGCGCCTTCCTGCCTTCCCTCTGTCCATCACCTGCTTTTTCGCCCACTGGTGCCCTGTAGTGTCTGCCCGCCGGCTCCCTACCGAGCATCTTCAGTCTGCTATCTCCTTCTATCACTCACTCAAGCAGCCCCACCTGTTCAAGTCTTTGCCTCTGAATCTAGTTAGGGCACTCACTGTACAAATTACTCTAAGGCAGTAATTATGTTAAATGATTCAAATGTCATCTGAAGAAACTATGAACTGCTTCCATCTGCTTCTGGCCAGGAGCTGCTGAGCTTACGAGCAGCAAAAGTTGAACCCAGACACTGGCTTTAGAGGGTAGTTGAGTACAGTGGAGCAGGGGAGACCTCGTGGCCAGTCTTCCAGCCCCACCTATGCCTCTGCAGGCAGGTGGCTCTGCTCAGGCCAGAGGGACACAGTGGCCTCAAACCTGTGTCTGCAGGCAGGGCAGGGAGGGATTCTGCTCGGGCCACAGGGACACAGTGGCCTCAAAGTGGTAATTTGTGAGTTTCTGTCCTCACCTGCCACCTCATGTAAAAACAATCTGCATGATGCTGAGATAACTTTTTTCTTACAAGTGTAGTTTGGTCTCCTGTGGAATTTTCATGGTTATTTCTAGGTAAGAAAAAGAGGTCTAATTTTATCTGTAGTATTTTAATTAATGATTTAAATCCTAACCTAGATAATTAAAATAAGGACCCATTGCTCTAGCCACTTTGGCTCAGTGCATAGTACATGGACCCGAGAACTGAAGGGCCTAGATTCATTTCCAGTCAAGGGCACATACCTGGGTTGCAGGCTTGATCCCTGGCCCTGGTCAGGGCCCATGTGCGAGATAATCATTCGCCGTGTCTCTCTCACATAGATGTTTCTCTCTGTGGCTCTCCCCTCTCTTCTACTCTCTCTAAAAATCAATGGAAAAAATCCTCTGGTGAGGATTAACAAAATAATAAATAAGTGAAAATAAAATAAGGACCTGCTCAACTACCCTAAAGTCCACTTTCTGCATACAAGGGGAGGCAAGTTGCCCTCCCACAACACAGGTGCACACAGGAAGCAGCTGGGCAGCTGTGGCCAGGCAGGATGGCTCCTTTTGCCGTTTTGTGGGGGGCCACCACCTAGTTTTCCACCGTGGCTTCCCCATCTCCAGAAAGAGAAACTGCTGTTGGCATAACCTGGCTATTGTCCATTTTCTTACGTAGACCTGATCTTTTCACTAGGAATTTACTTCTGATTTTGTAATTTTGTTTTTCTGCTTACAAAGTAATACTCTTGATTAAAAAAGTTCAATTATTCCAGAAATATAGTCAGGGAATGCTTTTTATTTCACCTTCAGTTTTACATGATAGCCTCGCTGGATACAGTGGTCTTGGATTTAGGCCCTTGCTTGTCATTACTTTTAGTACTTCATGCCACTGCCTTTGGCCTGAAGTGTTTCTCTTGAGAAGTCAGTTGACATTCTAATGGGGACTCCTTTTTTTATGTAATTTTCTTTCTCTTGCTGCCTTTAAAATTCTTTGTCTTCAACATTTGCCATTTTAATTACCATGTGTCTAGGTGTGGGTGTCTTTGGGTCCATCTTGAATGGGACTCTGTGCCTCCTGAACTTGTGTGATGTTTTCATCAGGTTGGGGAAGTTTTCTGTCGTTATTTCTTTATACAGGTTTTCTGTCCCTTGCTCATCCTCTTCTCCTTCTGGTATTCCTGTAATGCGGATGTTGTTACATTCCATGTTGTCCCAGAGCTCCCTTAAGCTGACTTCCCGCTTTTTAATATTTTTTTCTATTTGCTGCTCTAGTTGGATATTTATTTCAACCTTGTCTTCCAAATTGCTGACTCGGCCCTCTGCTTCCTCCAATCTACTTTTAATCCCTATCAGTGTGTTCTTCACATCAAATAGATCACTCTTTATTTCTGTCTGGTTCTATTTCCTTCCAAGTTCTATCCCAGGACCCCCCAACCATGGCTATGTTTATACAGCTCCAATCCACTCTCCTCTCCCTCTACTGAAGCACATGGAGTTTTGTGCATTGGCCCTTTAAGAGGGTGCTTGTATTTCCTGCTGTCTCCCCCTGGCAGGCTGCAACCCTGCTGCTTTTCATAGCCAGATGTTATGTGGGTACCTTTCTCAGTTCTGGTGCTCTCTGCTGGGAAGCCCAGCTTGGGGATTAGACCCCAGAGTTGTCAGTGGGAACCCCTACAACTGATACACCCCTCTGGGACTTCAGCTGCTGCCTGTGGGAGCCCGGCCAGCCCCTTAGCACCTCTGCCCCTCCTACCCGCTCTATGCGGTCTCCCCTTTGCATACTCGGTTATCGGGGTTCTCTCTGGCGGGTCCTCAGTTGATTATTCAGGGTGGTTCTTCTATATTTTAGTTGTAAGTAGTTTGGTTCTGGGAGCATGTGTGTTGGCTTCCACTTACTCCCAATATACATCCCTAATAACATTGTTTTTTTACCTTAATTATTTCATTTCCTTAATTATTCCAAAGTTGCAACTGTCACAGTGACAACTCCTGAGGTGCTTGGGGGCTGACCTTCTACTCCCTTCCCTTCTTCTCCTTCACCAAAGGCAGACATCTGCTGCCTCCTGCTGTGCATCCTCCTTCTAGTCTTTTGGGACCCAGTGTGCAAGAGTTGTCTGAAACCTCTAACCCCTGTGACCACATGGGCTTCCAGGGTAGTGTGTCCTTTGACTCCTTTATAAAAGTTAATTCCATCATCTCTAAAAGGCAAAAATCATCTGGAAGTTTAAACAGGACTATTGTGGGGACAGGGCTACTATTTCTTTAATTATTTGACTTAATTGTGAGCACTCACAAGTAAGCTGTTTGGTATATAGCCACTTTCACCAACACCTGGGCTCAGACATCAACAATCTTCTTGGGAATGTAACTTAGTGCTATTCTAAAAGGAAAAAACACACATTCTAAGTACTGTGTGGGGTTGAATAAGCATGGTGTGTTGAGTTGAACAAGCTGAGGCTATTGGAATTTTACCTTCTTTACACACACACAGAAGAAAAAAAATCTCTCCTTTGTTTTTCCCCCAGATTATTTGCAGGAGTCTTCCCACGAATGGCAGCCATCAGCCTGGGAGGTTTCATCTTTCTTGGTGCTTATGACCAAACGCATAGCGTGCTGTTGGAGCTTGGCAGGGAGAGCCCGTGAACCACACGCCCACAGCCACGCCTCCAGGGGGCCACTGTGAGTGCTCCCCCTCCTGCAGCCACACCTTCCAGGGCCGAGGTGAGAGCTCCCCCTCCCACAGCTGCTGGGCCCTCTGAACATGCAGCACTCAAGCCCAGTCCTGCAGGTCCACACAGAGCACGACTTCCAGGCGACTGGGACACTGTCATCTACATATTTGCCAGAAAGTTAAGAGAGAAAATAATGCTGAGAGCAGTACTTTTAACAACTTTCTCAGAACCCTGAATAAATAAGTTTGGTGATGCTGAGGCTGGCCTCTCCGAGCTTTCATTTGACTGTATCTGCCCTTCCTTTCCTGACCTGGGAGCAGATGGAAGGAAGGCAGAGAGGGTGTACTTTTGGAGGAATGGCTAGACAAGGACAGGAGAGTAGTGACTTCTTTGTAAGCTCACAGCTTTGTTTAGAAAGAGCGAGTACAGGTGCCTAGGATCTGGTAACCCGGCTGTTCTCAATGACCCTCAGATTTCACCCATGGAAACACAATTTAATTTGATAGGTGTTCAGGGCCCAGATGAGCTATGAGAGTGAGCCAGCAGTAGCAGCTCAGTGATGGTGGGCCCCAGGGCTGGAGAGCGGAGGGCATGCTGGGGCCTGGAGGCAACGGGGTGGCTTCATGGTGTCATTTCTTAGTTCCCGGTCAGCTAGCTTTGCCTCGAGTTTTGAGCTCACCATGGGAGAGAGAGGGATGGATGGGATGGATGGATGGATGGATGGGGCAGGTCCCCATTGTAGAGCTTGACTGATAAGCTCCAGCAAAACTGGAGTCCCAGGAACCTTGTACTGCCTGCCGGGAGGCATGGTGTGTGATCTGCTGTGCTAAGTCATGCACTGATTCCAAAGGTAAGAAAATGCAGGAGGTTTGCCCTGTCAGGGCATTTCTGGAATTCAGTGGGTGAGGCAGTGCTAGCTAATGAACACGCGACCCAAGCCGCACACTTAATATTTATAAGTGAACTTTATTAAAGACACTTCACTTCCGCTTGTTAGACACTTCAATATTTTACATGTTTTTCAATGTACATTGTACCAAAATTTCTATAAATAAATAACTTTGTACATAAAAGTAATACTTCCTCTTTCACATTGCCTCAGAAGCAGCAAATTCACATGTTGTGGAAGTAACATCAGTTAACTGTTGAGAACAAAATTCTAAATGTGCTTACCTTTGGAACAGTGATTATCTGACAGTAAATGAACATAGTAACCATTTGTCAATACCTGCCTTCAGCGCACTGGCTGAAGGACCTTGCCTTCTAAGCTTTTAAGGACCTTGTTAGTTTGAATGCAGTTTTTCCTCAAATACCCATTGGCACTCTCCCACGTGATCAGCTCCAGGCCTCACAAGTGCAAATCCCCCAGAACCCAAGGCACGGGCTCGTCTGTGCAAGGGAGGGAGGCGCACAGGGTGCCCGGATCCTCGTGGAGATCAGCTCGCTCACCCTGAAAGTAAGGACTTGATCCTCATTCTCCCCCAACACGCACATAATACTAATTACATTGGCAAAACTAAAGCATCACTATTGAAAATCCACAGGTACCAACAGCAGCAACCTCCATCTTATTAGAAAGCCTCAAATGACAAGTGACCCTGACAGACATTCGCTTTTATCACAGAAGGAAGAAGGCTTAATTGTTCAGACCAAAGGCTGTGGTGACTAACATCCCCCACCTTGCTCGATAAGAAAGAGCTCGAACCTATGAGGAAAAGTCACTCAGTGCAGAGTACGTGACGTGCACAGGTCTGGGCGCAGGGAGGAGGTTTGCGAGGCGCACCCGCTGAGCAGTACTGACATGAAGTTACTTCCGATGCAAATCCAGCTCTGCCTGTGAAGCATCTGGGTCTGCCCTGCCATGTGCAATGGAGTCCGAGGGCTTCCTCCTCCCCCTACACACCCCAGAAGCAAATGTGGTTTTTAGCGTCTATAAATTCCATCCATACATTAAGGCACCAGAACTATCCCCACATTCCAAAATGAAACAGCAACCTGATAAGAAAAATATTGTCAAAACTGTATGATTTTTTTCTGTTAACCATGCAATAAAGATTAAAATATCCTTTGTAAAAGATATATAATATATATGAAAGCTCTGAAAACTCTTATGTACACAATAGCCTCTTGCATTCCGTGTTTCAGCTGCAAGTCCTTTAAACTATGGACACTCCCCATGGAAGTTAAAACTGTACAGAGTGACGCTTGAACCCAAGCTTCCTCACAGCACGCCTCCCTCCTCCCTGGAGACAGACAGCACCTAGGCCTGTGGGGCAAACAGCAGTGGCCCGCTCCTCTTCCTGGGCAGCTGTCCTGTCAATGGCGCGGACGTAGGACTGGAGTCACCTGCTTTGGGGATGTGTCCATTCAGCAGAAGCAAGTGCTGACCTACACTGGGGGTGTCGGGAGAGTCCAGGGCAGCTCGTGTGATCTCAGAACTGCCCTGGATCAGTGTCGAGGGCTGGGTGTCTATGCAGTCCGGCTCACACACCCCTGCGAACATCCATGGAGGGGCCCCTGCAAGAAAGGAAGGCCCATCAGACCTGGCCTGGCATTTCCATGCTGCCACCTGCTGGGGGGCGAGGAAGGCAGTGAAGGCTTACCTTTCCCCTCTGGAGGCATCCTGGGCTTTCTCTTCCAGGGCGGCAGCATTCTGTCGTGGTTACTGGGGTAGAGGGACTCCCTGCAGTCAGGGGGAGACCCATCACCAGTCCCACTGTGGAGCCTGTTCAGACGCGGAGAATGTTCTCGGTCACTCCTAAGGGGTTCCTGGCTGCTTGGTGTACCTGGCTGTGTACTGTCTCTGGACGTCAGCTGAGGACAGAAGGCGTGTTCCTTGGAGTAACTGTCCACATCAGTGTGGCTGTCACTGCATACAGCTGGACCACTGGGCTCTGCAAGACACAGTGGAGACACTCAGAACCAGCGCCTGTGCCTGCCCCCCCCCCCCCCCCCCCCCCCCCCCCCCCCCCCCCCCCCCCCCCCCCCCCCCCCCCCCCCCCCCCCCCCCCCCCCCCCCCCCCCCCCCCGCCCCAGCCTGCTGCACCCCAGCACCGGGGCGGGCCTGCTGAGATCACTACAACCCCTGGGGCTAAGGATGGGGTCTTCCATGTTTACTTCAGATTTAGTTTCTTCATCAGACAACTGGGATCACAGGTAGAAAGCCTATTTGAATGGCTCCTCGCAGCATCAGGAGCTTCTGACCATTAGCAAGGAGCCTCCACAGGGCCCTGCTGAAAGGGGCCTGGTGCTTCACTGAAGTTGCTTACGAATCTGGAAAGTCCGTGCCCACAGGAGTATTTTAGAGACATCCTACTCACACTCAGCCAGGCCCCACCCCGCTTCCTGTTTAGATTTGAAAACCCAATCCTGGGATGACCTTAGACCCATAATGCCTTTCTCTGAGGTCAACCCAGAGTGGGATCTGAAGAACAAAACACTTTTCCTGAGAAAGCATCTCACCCATCTTCTGTGGAACAGGTGTGCCAGCGGCTTTCTCTGTCGCTCTCCATGGCTCCTTGCTGTATCCAACACAGAGCCAGGGCTGCCTGCATGCGCTGCTGGGAGCATGGGCCTCTGGAAAGAGGCCTGCGTCTTTCGGACAGACACCTACAACAGAGTCCCACACTGTTGGAAGCACTGGGCTCAGCATTTCACGGGTACGTTATGAAAAGAGTGGGCATCACTGCTAAACGACAGGTGTTTCTAGAATGCCCTCCGAGGGGTGACCCGGGCCCATTACTCAGATTCCTTCCCAGAAGCAGTCCTGCCGCAGCCACACAGGAGGCCTGGGGGCCAAGCTTCCCAGGCACATGCTGTCCCCCACGAGCAGCTTGTGGTCGCATGCGAGCTGCTGAGAGGAGACAGGGCTCTTAGCAAGAGATGCTGAGCCCCATGGAAGGACTTTCTGGGAAGGAGGGATTTTAAACTTTGCAGAACTTGCACAGGGAGATCCAAAAACCCAACAGGCTCCAGTCACCTGCCTCCCAGGTCAAACATGCTCAGTGTAATGCTATGGGAGCAGTTGCATCAGACTTTGTGGCTTTACCATTGATCTCGACGTGCCCATTGGCCTGATGGCCACCCTCAGTCCTGAGCACAGTGTCCTGTCGGTCAGAAAGGGTCCCCTGAGAAGACAGGTAGCTCGGAACGTCCGGCGGCACAACGGTCTCATCTGTAAGGAGACAGGACAGTCACCCCCGGGTCCAGGTCTCTGTGGTGACAAGGACACAAACACAGGACCCCGCATGGCAGCAGTCACAGTGGTGCAGAACCTGGAGTCCTGCTCAGGAGGCCTCCCCAGTGCATTTCCCAGCCATCAGATCCGAGTACACAGACAGAAAGCAGTGATGGGGTAGTCAGAGCTGATAGACACAGTTGCACACTAACGGCCCGCCACAGCAACGAGGCACACGCCCAGGACGCCTCTGACCACCCCAGGTAGGAACCTGAAGAGCTCACAGTGCTGCATCCAACAGTCTCCCATTAAACGTCCCATTCCTGGGAGTTAACAGTGCCAGGCACTAAAGCTCACAGTCCAGAATGGCTCCAGGTTCCCCAAGGTTCTGGAGTTTACATAAATAGGAAGCCCCAGCCCAGCCTTCCCAACTGTCCCTGCTTTCCTCCCCTGGAAGCCGGCCACCGGCAGGGCACCTGTATTGGTGACGCTGTACTCCTCCCTCTTCCGCCTGGTTTGGTAGATGATGCACACCCAGACTAAGGACGTCAGGACCACGCTGCACACCACAGCGATGGTGAAGATGCCCACGGTAGTGCCATCCTTCCTGCAGCCAGGGCTGGGCAACACACTCAGCTGGCTGTGCGCCCGCTCCGTGCCCAGGGCATTGGACATCTCGCAGGTGTACCGGCCTGCATCCTCGGCCCCCACGTTCTGCACGACGAGCAGCTGGTTGCCGGGGGTGAAGTGGTGACGCTCAGTGAGGCTCAGAGGGCGGTCCCCTTTGAACCAGGTGATGCGGGGTGGGGGGCTCCCCGCTGCCTTGCACTGGAGAGCCACCGTCTCCCCTGTGGACACCACGCGGTCTTCCAAGGGCATCGCCAGGGATGGGGTCTCTGCAAGGCAGACAGGACCGTTATTTTGTGGGCCTTGGGCTCCTGGACAATCCAACACATTAGCAAAGGCCGCATGAGATCTTTCATCAGAGGACAAACTTTCCGGGCCCTGCTAACCTGGCCAAGTCTTTCCCAGGTGAGGTGGCTGCAGCAAGGAGAATGAGCTCCCACCTACTGTCCCCAGCTGTCCCGTGTCTCCATCTACTGTCCCCACCTGTCCCGTGACGGCCCGTGTCTCTCTCTACAGTCCCTACCTGTCCTGTGACGGCCCATGTCTCCATCTACTGTCCCCACCTGTCCTGTGATGGCCCATGTCTCCATCTACTGTCCCCACCTGTCCTGTGATGGCCCATGTCTCCATCTACTGTCCCCACCTGTCCTGTGATGGCCCATGTCTCCATCTACTGTCCCCACCTGTCCTGTGATGGCCCGTGTCTCTATCTATAGTCCCCAGCTGTCCGGTGATGGTCAGTGTCTCCCTGTCCCTTTCAGAGCAGTTCTCATCTAGAGTGTTTTATATTGTTTTATACCTAAGCCCTATTTTATTTAAATAAATCTTATAAAGCAGCCTAAAATATTCAAGTACAAAAGGCACCACACTGCCCACACCAGGCTCCACAGATGGTTGAACAACATGGACTCTAGGTATTTCTGAAGTTTAAGAAAACCTGTCACCCACACCCGAGTGTAGCCGCAGGCGAACCTAGGACAGTCAGGGTGGCGTTGGCTGAGATGGAGCCGGCCAAGTTCTGGGCAGTGCAGCTGTAAACCCCCATGTCATCGAGCTTCACATCCGTGATGAAGAACACATCATCGTCAGGCATGACGTGCATGCGTCGCTCACGAGCAGCGGGGAAGTCGGTGCCTCCGTCCTTCTGCCAGGCAATCTGGGGGTTAGGGTGGCCCGTGGCAGCACACTCGAGGCGGGCCATGGTGCCAGTCCGGATGGCGATGTCGTGCGGCATTTTGGTGAACGATGGCAACACTGTAACACAGTCAGGTCAGGTCACACAGGAAAGCCAGAGCCATGGCCAGGAAAACCCTCTGGCAACAGTCCTCCCATGTCTGGGTGTCGCTCGCCACCTTACTACCCTGCGTGCTAAGGTCTGCCTACTCCCAGGATGGCCACCTTGGAATGAGCAGCCGCAGGTCCCCCAGGCTGACAGCTGCTCATGGCCACAGCAGAGCACTTCCATCAGTCTCTCTGGTACCCCGAAGCTGGCAACACCCCTTGCATGGTAATCAGTCTGTCCCAGGACACCCCATGAATGCAGGCCTGGTGCCTGCCCACCTTAAGTGCCAGCAAACTGCTAATCCAGCAGGAGGCACTGACATGGGGACGGGGAGGTGCCTGCCCCTGGAGAAGCGGGTAGAGCTCTCTCCTAAAGTCCTGTCTGGAGGGTGTGGGTCAAGGCCGTGCACACAAAGCTGAAAGCACTTGTCCCACATGTGGACCCCAATAGCCCACACGGTCAGCATCCAGCATGGGCCTGTCAAGGTTATTTGCTGGACAGGCTAACAGCTCACTGAGTTTTGAGAAACAATGAGGATTCCCCCAGAAAATCCAAGAGAACCAGCCAGTGTGGTGATGGATATGTTTCCTGTGTTCTGCAAGGCCTGGAGAACGCACTGGTTCCAGCACTTTTTAATTAGAAGTTTAATAATCCAGAACATCTTGTTAGGCTAAGGGGGATGGGGGTGGGTGGCTAACTCCTCCTTTGCCCTAAACTCACTACAACAAACAGTCGTGAAGAAGCCAACCTGACAGGCTCAGAGACTGTCCTGAGTGAAAAACCCTTGTCAAACACCCGAAGGACTGACTGCTTGCCCTCAGGTCGCACTCACACCAGCCTTGCACTCCACAGCCTCTGGGAGGCGGGCACAGCTGCCCCACCACTGGCTGACCTGCCTAGGGTTGGCCTCTGGCTCTAAGGCTGTGCCATCTACTCAGCGGGCGGTCACTTCCCCAGGATCAGGTATCATACATCTGGATACCAGGCATCTTGTTTTATGGAGGATAATAAATGAATAAAAATACATGGCTTGGCCCACAATTTCACTAACATAATAAGTGGATAAAATTTTTTTATCCCCAAAACGAAGACTGCACTGAGAATCTTTAAGCTTCCCAGGGGCCCACCAGGCAATGGTGACGCCCGTAAAGGCCGTCTCAGTCCCTCCGCACGGGAACAGAGAATGGCCACGTGTGGATGTGCAGGAGCTGAGCCCCGGGGCAGCCAGAGGTGCCTGCGTACCGTTCACAGTGAGCCTGGCCTTGTGCGAGTAGGTGGAGCCGAAGTGGTTGGTGATGATACACTGGTAGCGGCCCTCGTGCCCAAAGGTGACGCGGCGGAGGTGCAGGATGGTGGTGTACTCCATCACCTCCCCATCCTGTGCCCGCACGTGGGCAAAGTTCTCCATGTCAGCGTCGGCCAGGACCTCACTGTCCTTCTTCCAGGCAAAGGTCATGGGGGAGCTGCTGCTGCTGGCTGCCGAGCACGTGAACCGGACGTCCCTGCCCACCACGGCCACCGTCGTCTCTGGCTGGATGATGATCTGTGGCTTTGGCAAGTCCTCTGGGGAGAGAAGAGCCACTGTTACGTCACCAGGCCCTTAGGACCCAGAGGCACCGGCTGCCGTTCCACAGGGACAGCACGTCAGCTCCACTGAACACACACGTCTACGTCGGAAATCAGTCCACTGGTGCTCCACCCGCAAAGCACCCAGCAGGCTCCCTAAGGCTACACGCAGCTTTACTTGCTTAATATTTAGCACACTTAACAGAGTCAGGACCTACTGGATGAGACTGCACAGACCTCACCCACAAGCTTTACTCTGAAGCACTCACGAATGTCAGAACGCGGATTTGTAAAAATATGAACCTCTGTCAAAGCAAGGAAAGCACCAGAGGCTACAACAACCCATGGGGTGTGGATCAAGAAAATGCATGAGTCTCTAGAAGAAAAGTGAGATTTGTGATATTTTATCATGCTCCCCACAAAGAAAAGCCCAGACCTCAAAGGTACTACTGTTGAACTTTACCAAACATTTAAAGGAATACCAGCAATCTTATCAACTCTTCCCCGCAAACGCATGAGAGGGGAACACTTCCCAACTCCATTCTCTGAGGCAAGAATTTTATCTGTTAACAAACCAGACAAAAACATCACTAAAAACAAAAAAACTACAGACCTTTACAAGTGAAAACTCAACAAAATCCTCAACAAATATACTAGCGAAACAAATCCCACAACAGGTAAAAAGAATCACACGGCATGAACAAGCTGGATTTATCCCAGCAACACAAGGTTGGTTTAATATCCACCAACCAAGGTATTGCACCATTATTAAAAAAACAAAGGCAAAACCCACCTGATCCCATCAACAGGTGCAAAAAAAGCATCTGGCAAAACCCAACACTATCATGAGAAAAGCTGAAATGTTTTTATGAACAAATCATAAATAGAAGGGAACTTCCACAACTTGATGAAAGTCATCTAAAAAAAATCTACAGCTAACATCAGACTTAATGGTGAAAGACTGAATGTTTCCCCTAAGAGCAGAAAAAAGACAAGGATGTCTACCCTCAATAATGTACTGGAGATTCTAGCCAGAGCAATTAGGCAACAGTAAGTAAAAGACAGCCAGACTGGCATGAATGGCATGATGATCACATATAAAGAAAACCTAAGGAATTTACTGAAAAACTATTAGAACGAATAAATTATTTCAACACAGTTGCAGGATACAAGATCAACATATAAAATTCAATTGCATTTCTATACACTTTACAGAGATGAATTTTATGGTATAAAAATTCTACTTATCTTTTAAAAAACAGCTTTATTGAAATAGAATTCACCTGTTTAAAGTATAGAATTCCATGGTTTTTACTATATTCACAAATATGTGCAACCATCATCACAGTCTATTTTAAAAACATTTTCACCACCTCCAAAAGAAACCCCATACCTGCTGGCTACCATCCCTTCTCCCACCGTCCCTCCCAGCCCTCAGCAACCACTCCCCTGCTTGCCACCTGTACTGGTTTTTCTATTCATGTGCAATCCTACAACATGTGGTCTTTTGTGAGGTTCATCTGTGTTGTATGACTGACTCCCTCTTTTATGGCCCAATGATATTCCACTGCATGGCTACGCCATTTTATCTATCCATTCATCACCTGGGGGGCACTGGGTTAGCTCCACATTTTGGCTATTCCAAGTCCTGCTGCTATGAACCTTAGTGCACAGGTGTTCATGTGGATGTCTGTTTCTATCTCTTTGAGTAGAAAGCTAAGAGTAGGATGCTGTTTGGTTGTTTGAGGAACTGACAGGCTCTCCAAGCAGCTGCACCATTCCTCCCCTCTCCCCCATGAGGGGGCTCTGTCCCCCCCACCCGCACCTTCACTTGTCATCTGAACTGATTCCTGTGATCCCTCTAGGGGGTGTGATGCTCACATCTCAATCTTATAAAACAAATGAATAGGAGACTAGCACAGAGCTTGCACCTTTGCTCTCTGCCAGTGTTTCCATGGCTCCCACCCACACCCGATGATGCCTGGGTGGAGCCCAAGGGGTAAGAGGTGCTACACAGCCCAGAACATGCCAGGGCCACAGGCTGGAGGCTACATGTGACATATAAAGGGAAAGCAGAGGGAGAGGGGGCAGAGCACTCGACCTCAGAGAGCTCTGACCATTCTGGTGTCCTAAGGTCCAGACCCTGAGGAGCACTAGGCACACAGCCATCTGGCCCAGGGGTGGGAGCCACCTGCACCCCACCTTGTGCATGGAACTCCCAGGAGACTGATCAGTAAGAAAAGCTGCTACCATGTTGGCAGGGTCTTTAAGGCTGTGCTGGGCTGATCCGGAAAAGGTGGGCGGGCACATGGCTATGACTGTGCACAAAGCAGGATCAAGAAGCAGCCCACAGGAGCCCCCATATCACTAAGGGTGATCACTAGAGCAGGGATCGGAGCTCGGACAGATGAGAGGACCGATGGAGGCAGGTTTGGGACCCCCACCACCCCGCTGGCTCCTGCTCAGTGCACAGACCAGTGGTCATTCTCGGAACATGGCTCCCTGGCCCCTGCACTATTCCTATCTGAGCTGGAGCCCAACCACCCCTGGACAAGAGCTGCGTTCCAACAATCAGAAGGAAAAGAATTTCAAGCTACAAGTGCAGATTCAGTGATTTGAGAAACAGCAAGAGGGCAAGTCAACATTGAGGAATTATTTTTACTACAGCATGTGTTCTCCTGGGACTCACTCTTCCTGCATTTAACCTTTCATTCTTGGGGTTGGAAAGAAACACATTAAAACCCAGCCTCCGACACTGAGCAAATCCACAGCCACGCAGGCCCCAGAGCCTCCTGAGATAACCATCCTCCTGTAACTAATGACTCTGATTGTAACTGAACCCCTCCCCGCCCTCCCTTCGCCCTACGGCAGGGCCTGCGAGAGCGGCAGGCAGAGGCGGCCTGGCCGTCACTACATGTGGTTTCAGTGGGGGGCGAGCAGCACCCAGCGGCTGATGGAAACCACGCTGGGCTTCGCTCTGGTCGCAGGAACCGCCCCGTGACAAGCTCCTGGCTCCGCGCCCAGCACGAGAGACCACAGACAGGCTTACCACACACGAAACTCTCCGGGGGCACCGAGAAGATGCTCTGGCCCTGCAGTGCTTCCGGGTGGGCGCAGGTGGCGGTCACAGAGGCCTGCAGCGCCCGGCCCAGCAGCCACGGGGGCAACCACCGGAGCTGGCAGTCACACAGGAAGCTCTCGCTGCTGATGAGGCTGCAAGAGACACAGAGAAATGCTCGGTGCAACGGCGACCTGTGGCCTGGTCAGCTCGCGCAGCTGGGTGATGGCACGGTCCCCACCCTGTCCCTCTGCAGCCACAGGCCATCTACCTGGAGATGCTGATAAAATGCAGCTTCTGGCTGCGGAGGCCGGGTGGACCCACAACCCTGCATCCAGCACGCTCTGGGTGAAGCTGCCACGCAGGCCCAAGGACCACGTGCGCAGCACCAGCCGCATCAGACACCCTCGACAGCCACGCTCAGCCTGACCAGGCGCTCCGCTCAGGGCCTGAGCGCAGGGCTCCTGGTGAACAGGAGCCAGGGGGCCTGGGCCTGCGATCTCAGTGCTGCTCGCTCGGCGGAAGCGCCGCCTCTCCACAGCTTCCCTCTTTGGTGGCAGGGCCCATGCTTCCTTGGGCAGGCCTGGCCCCCGCCTGCATCTCTGCACAGCACCAGGGAGGCCGCAGCTCCCCCCCAAACAGCTGAGCTCACCGCGCTGCCAGCCATGGGAACGCGCCACTTTGGTTTTGTGAGGCTCCAACCAAAACAGAGAATATTTTCGTTTTCATTTCTCAGCAATTGAGGATCTGCTTTTGAACAGAAATCTGAATCGCCATCTCTGGACATTCCTTCCTGCAGAGTCACTCGAAGATACGCCAACCCAGGGTCTCACTGCCCTGTTCCTGGGGCCCAGGAGACACCGGGGCTCCTGGTCACACACCATCCCCAGGAAACTCCAAATGTCATAGGGGCCAACCTCACGCCATCAGCCTCCACCTCACCCACCATCTTCCTCAGACACCACATAAAGCAGCCAGCACGCTCCCTTGTTTCACTGCGGCTGCTGAGGTCACAGCCAGGGAGCAACGCTGCAGCCGGTCAGCCACATCACACCTTCGCTTCCTGTCCGCTCCTGCCCGCCCCTGGTTAGCTGGGCATCGTCACTGACTAAGCTTACTTTGGGAAGTATGTTTTTAAAGACAGGACAATTGCCTCAAAGCCATGATAAGTGGGATGTGGCTCAGGTCAGACCTTCAAATCAGCATTAGCTTTTATCTGAACTTGGGGGGCAGATAGTTCTCGGGGGCTGTTCTGCTGAAGAGTCAATGGCCTGGTGATGTGCAGAGGGGAGCATTCCCTGTCAGAAGTTCACGAGTCCCCGCAGGAGGGGATCTGGGTGCCGCCCCTCCCTCTCAAGCCACAGAATAGCCTGGTGCTCGGACATGAATGTCCAGCCAGACACTGGGCCTTCCATGTGCGGCGCTTGGCACCCAGTGGGGGACAGGGACAGATTTCATCTGAGCCACAATAACAACCTGGGACATTGTCCTGGGTGAGAAACGTGTGTGAAAAGGGTTAAGCCTCACACCACACACTCAGCGTCCTTGCTGGCCCGTGTCCCGCATCCCATCCCAAGAGTTTCCCCATCCTCCACAATGAAGCCTCCTCGGGATCCCAGGCTGCGGAAGTTATCGGCGCTGGGTGGAGAGAAAGCTTTCCTAAGGACCAACAGGACAGGGAGGGCGCTGGGCCCTGGCCTCTGTCCACACACACAAGTTGCTGCAAAGAAAGGCTGGGCTGAGACTGGACAAGGACCCTGCCAGCAACCCGAGGCCCTGCAGACTGAATGCCTACTGCCCCAACTCTAAGCGCAGCCTCGCCAATGCCCTCCATGGCTGCCGCCAGCCGTCCCAACACTGTTCTGCAGCTCCCTTGTGCATTTCATGACTCCAACTCAGAGTGTGTTTCTAATCATCACTGTGGAAATTTACCCAGAGGATGACTAAGCGCACAGTACAACCTGCCTTGATCTGATGGGGAAGAAAATGACCAAGTGGAATTCACCGTTTCTCCAGCAGAAGGCTGGGCCCAGGGCCAGGCACAGCTGGTACACGCAGTGAGTGATGGGAAATGTAGGCGGAGGGCCAAGCTGCGCCTCCGGCCTGCAGATGCAGGGGTGGGAGGGCTGTGTCCCGCACCTGGGAGTGTGCAGCTGCTTCCAACTAGGACGCTGTCTCAGGAAACCGGAATTTTTAGAAGGCCAAAAGGGACATCTTATCTCCTGTCCTTCCCTTTCTCTCAAATATCCTCTTCCCACTTAACTTAGATATTTTTAACATTATAGTTGAAAAGTTCCAAAAACAGAAAGGCTGGAAGAAATGTAACATAAACACTCACGCACTCGCCCGGCTCTATGTGCCCTGTCACACATCTGTCGTGTGCCATCCTCCCATGCACTCCCACTCTAACACAGGACCCTTCTGAAAAGCTCTACTGCACGGACTGGAACCTCACAGCACAGTCACGTCACACCACGAGGGTGTCGCCAGGGCCTGCTTCCCACTCTGGTTCCTGCGCCCCTACCTGCCTGCAATCTAGGGTCCCCAGCGACCTCAGGAGTCAGGGTGCAGACGGCCCCACTGTGGTGCTGCACTTTGCCAGCCCCTGGGAGAACCATGGCCACAGGAAGAAGAAAGGAACGTGGGAGCCGCGACCCAGGTCCTGAGACTAGCTCCTCCGTCACAGACAGGACACAGGTGAGCTCAGCCGTCACCACAGGCCCATGAGGACAGCCCACAGCGCGGCACCACACCGTGAACTCCAGGGCCTGGACCCAGTCGCCCCACAGTCACCTCTGCTTGCTCCCAGCCACATTCCTTAAAGCAGCTGTTCGACACAGACCCTTCATTTTAAGCAAACCCAGAAGATGAAACGTGTCCCTGCCCTAAGGGGGTGACTGCATGGTCTAGAGAGCTCGTGCCCCATGATGTACAGCAGCGCTGGTCAAGTGCAGCCGGGCTGTCTCTTCTAACCCAGCTGCCTGGCACCTGGCCCCGCCCATCTCTTACGCACTATTTACAGCCACCGCAAGTCTGCGCTGCCCAGACCGACCCCATGGCACCCAGAGCTGGAAACAGCTGGAAGCAGTGTGCTTACCCCTGGTCCCGAGTAACCCACAGGGCATCTTTTTAAAAGAAAATGTAAGTCACACACAACGATAATGGATCATAACTACTCGTAAGATGAGGCACAATCCGAGTAAGGCCTTTCTTGCTCTGGAGCTGCTGGTGCTAACGAGGCCCAGAACCCCAGGGACTCACAGCTCTCGGAGGTTCCTCATCTTCGCGAAGGCATCAAACTGGACAGACCTGATCGCATTCTCACCAAGGTTCCTGCAACAGAACACATCTTACTGAGGTAGAGAGCACCGCACCTTCCAGGCAGCCCGCATCGGAGCCAGGGCTCAGGGTGATCAGGACAGCCTGGTTGTGCGGGGAGCCAGTGGGAGCCACACCCGTGTCCGGCCCTGATTGCTCTATACATGCCGTCTTTTCACAGCTATGGGCAGGAGCACGGGGAATCACTCTGGAACCATGCCAGCCTTCAGGGGAGTGTGAGCCACGAGAGGTCTGCTCACCAAGCCAAAGGCAGACCTTTCCAGCAGGCCAGCCTCGATCGTGGACAAGGTACACTAAGAATCCAGCCCTAGCGTCACCCTCCTTGGAATCACGAGGAGAAAACCTCCCGAGAAGCTCTCTGAAGCCACTGCAGTGGAGATGCCAGCCTGGGCCGGGCCAGGCACTGGGAGTGTGGAGGGGCCGGGCCAGGCTGGGGCAGGGCAGGAGGCGGAAAGGACTTATCCATGGCCGACTGCATTAATTGGGAGCTCACCCCGGGCCATGTGCAATGCAAGGCTCCTGGCACAGGCAAATAAAGGCCAGAGTTGAAACTGACTTATAATGAGAAGGAAGCAGCTGGAGTTTCTGATCGCCTGCGTCTCGGCTTACGACTATGGCTAAGTGGCTAGCGGCTCCTGAGCTGCACTTGGTGGCAGGTAGGGAAGGTCTGCCCAGGTACTCACAGGTGCTCCAGACTGTCCAGCCCCGCAAATGCTCTTTTAGCCACCGACTTGATCTTGTTTCCAGACAGAGATCTGCGTTTCCAAACATCCACAACGGGGCGTGGGGAGGGGGGAGAGGGGGGGGAAGGAGGAGGGAGAGGGGGTGACAAGGAGGGGCGGGAGAAAGAACACAATTAGGGCAATGCTGCCTGACAGTGTGTCTGGGAGAGGCAGGTGGAAACCTGACCTGCGCTGAGCTCATGGGGCAGTAGAGCACAGGCCTTCCCTTCGAGAAATGAAAGACTTATCTTCATTAGAATTCAGCGGCTGTGACGGGCTGGAATTGCCAGAAAGGCCCGTCGAGACATTAAGTGGGAATCACCTGGTCCTGGCTGCCTCTCTCCACAAACCACCCAAGGGTGGGGCTGAAGGTTAGCCGTGGCCTTAGAGGAGTGAGGAAGCGGTCAGAGACGTAAATGAAAACTCAGAACCGAATAGCACCCACTTCCGAAAACTGCATTCTGGATGGAGGTTCCCAGGAGGCAGGAGGAGGCAGGAGGAGGCAGGAGGGAAATGGAGATGGCTCTCTAGTCTGCACCTGCCCCAGGGAGCTGGGACCTGCTAGGAAGGCCCTCGGGGCCTGAAGGGCAGTGCCTTGGTCTCTTAAGCAAGCACCCAGGTTGTCAATGACACCAATGGACCAGGCTCACCATGTCCCAGCAGAGGTGTTCTCCCAGGTCAACCTCCTGTCTCTTTTGCCTGGACCCTGGGGAGCTCCTGCTTCCAGCCAAATCCCTCCCAAACTCAGCAGTGGCTGAGTTTTCTTAGGAATCAAGATCTGACACAGGAAGGCTGTGCAATGCACAGGAAAGCTTGTTTCTGGATGGGGGGGGGGGGGCAGCACCTGGAAGGGGCTGGACACAGGGTTCCCTCCTTGGCACCAGACGCTCTGATGAGAGCCTGTCACACAGGGAGCTGGCTGCCGATTGGGGTCCTGCTGAGCACCTGGGACACCCCGGGCCCATTACAGAGGAACTTCTGGGAATAAACCTCCGAGCTGCCGACCTGGGGGACAACACCGGGGTGGGCAGGCGGGGAGGGAGGGTAGAAAGCCAGCCTGGCTCATGCAGGGGGAAGGGGAGGGCCACTGAGAATCAGGAGCAAGATCTCAACTCAAGGCCAGCTCCACCTGCAGACTCACGTGAAGACTGCTACCCTCGAGAAAAGTGAAGCCCCAGACTTCCCTGAAAGGTTGAAGGCAGAAAACACTGCCTCGAAGAAATCCAAGGACGCAAGGCAGCTGCTGGACCCAGCAGCAGCCTAACTGCAAGAGCCCTGGGGATATGGCAAACCCCAAATGCTCCTTCAGAACAGATGCAGCTCCTTCAGAACAGATGCAGCTCCTTCAGAA
>PVJC01013870.1:0-26656 GCA_004026665.1 Murina feae
AAAAAAAAATAAAAGACATTCCTGGCACAGAGCTGTTGGGCCCCAGCAGGACAGCCTTCCCATTTCATTACCCCAGACCTGCTCCAGCCAACACCGAGTCCGCGCAGCATCCCCGACCCTCCCGGACTGAGCAGCCCCATGAAAAGCCCAGAAGATCAGTTCCAATCTAGCAAGCAGCAGGCTCTGGGAGCCACAGCCCCGAGCAGGTCGATGTTTCCTGTTTAGTGACCAGGAATGGGGAGGGGAGGAGGGCTCTGTCCAGGCAGGGGTCTTGTGGGGGGGGGGGGGGTCAGGTAAGCAGGGCTGGGTTCCACTGGGGCAGGGACACAGGAATTGGAGGACTCAGGTAAAAAGGCCAAGGCAGAGAGCTCTGAGGGAAGGGGAAGGTTTGGAAGGAGGGGAGCCGAGCTGGGGTACACGGAGGAAAGGCCGGACTCTTGGGACGGAAGGTCTCTGAGGGATGGAGGCTGGGGGAGCCTGAGAGATAAGCTGGGCCTGGAGGGTTCACCATCCCTCCAAGGACCCTCAGTGTGCAAGGCCGAACATAATTTTGGAGTCAGAGATTCAAGCTACAGGGAAGATGCCCGGGACTGATGAAATCCAGGTCAGAATAAGGGGGAGGGGAGGGTGGGGCGTGGGCTCTGGTCACCCTCAGCTCAGCCCTCCCAGCCTGGGCAGTGGGGAAGAGACCGCCGCCAAGCCTGGGGTGATCAGGAAGAGGTGGGCGCCCCCCAGTGGCGGCTGCAGAAAAAGGCGCGAGGAAGAGGGCTACATTGTTATTTGTTGCACCGATTCCAAATTTCATGTTTATTTATGAGCCTGATTTATTTTTATTCTCCACTGCACTCTATTCCATGAGATCACTGTAACTCACGACGAGAATTAAGAGTCCCTAAGTCTTAGTGACACCATCTGCGAAGTCATCAAGCCCAGCCCCACCTGCATCTTTATGTCACCATGTACTCTGGTTGCCCATGGGCACTGCTCACACATGACATCATATTCGAGGAAGAGCATGTGGAGAAGAGAGGAGGGGGAGGGAGAGGGGAGAAGAGAGAGGAAGGGGAGACGGCAGAGAAGCTATAAGCTACCGGAGAGAGAAAAGGACTCTGGGGACCCTGTTTCGAGGACCCCCAAGCTCAAGGCCTGGAGTTCAGGTGTCCGTCTCCCTCTCCCTGGAGAGGGGGAGGCTGGCCAAGGTCCCACCCTTGGGGAGCTGAGAGGCCTACACGTGCGTCCCCGACCATTGCCTGGGCCAAGGTGGGGGTGAAAGCACAGCTCAGGAGGCCTCCTGGGCCTGGCTAGATCCAGTGCGGCCCGCAGGCAGGGCCAAGGCAGGGGTGCGAGGAGATTGCCGGGAGGGTGGAGGGCCTGGCGCAGACCCCACAGTGCCTTGCCCTGCCCCACTGTCTGCAGCCAAAGCAAGAGGAGCCCCGGGCACCCAGGAGGAGCCCTGAGGCAACTGCCACCGTCAATTGAGCCTGACAACTTCATCCAGCGGGGTGCCTGCTGGAGTCATCGAGCACAGTGTGCTGGGAGGGCAGAGGCCAGAGGCCAAAGGTCAAGCTTGGCAGAGGCTGCTATGTGCCCAGGTCCCTCCGTCCCTCCTGTCTGTCTGTGCCTGTTTGCTAAAACCATCTTTTCCACCCCATGCCACAGCAACCAGAGTCATTTTCCGGGCAATTGCTTTTCTGTAAACATTCCTGTGTAATATCCCCCCAAACTGCCAATGCCCAACGCCCTACTGTTTCTCCCTGTCACTCCAAGCGGAGCCTCAGAGGTGGGGGTGGGCAGGAGGGGAAGGGCAGTCAAAGAGGAAGAGGCAGCCGGACTGAGAATGAGGGACAGGTTTCATGTCCAGCGCCTGGCACAGAGCAGGTGCAGAAACCCCGCACCTGCCCCCCATGTTTCCACATTCCCCACCAACCCAGCACCGCCTCCCTGCTGTCAGCCACCTCAGAGCCTGTGTGGGCCAGGAGGGGAGGCAGAGAGGATGGGGAAGGGGCACCCCTGGGAGGGAGGCTGGGAGGAAAGGCAGCCGACTTAAAAGCAAGGAGGAGATGGTTAGACGGTAAAAGTGACTGAGAGAGAAGGCCAGCTCCCCTCCCCCTGAAGTGTGAGAGGGAGAACAGAGAAACAGGAAGAGGCCAGATGGAGCCCATCTCCCCAAGAGGGACCACTCACTCCCTGGGCCCCGCAGAGCTGGGGGAGGCACGCGAGGCGTCAGAGGAGGGTGATCCTTGGCTGGTGGCACACATGACGCCCCTGCCCAGCGCCCAGCACTAATCTGCAGAGCCACTGGGAAGGGCCTGGGGCAGGCCGATTCTCCTCGCGGTGCAGCAAGGGAAACTGAGGCCCAGGGAAGTTGGGTGATTTAATGAGAGTCACCGTGTGGACTTCCTTCCTCAGAGCTGGGAGTGGGGGGGGGGGGAATAGGGCTGTGGCCTGTGACCCTCTGGCCTCTTCCACCCCATGCTCAGGAAGCCCCGCTATTCCCCGGTCCCCGGGGAAGCTGGGTATCCAGACCCAGTGGGAGAGTGCAGGGCCCTGCCAGTCAGAGCTTCACGCAGGCAGAAAAATACAAACCAATTTGTGCAGATTTAAAACCCACGGAAGGCCACTTAGTTGGTAAACGAGTTGGAATCTAATTAAAGGACCTTGCAGGGCTGGGGGAGGGAGAGCAGGAGGAGCTGTTGCATGGAAAGCAGGAGGCTGGGGGTGCGGGGGGGAGGGGGGACTCTCCATAGAGCCTCTGGGACTTTCCCCAGGGAGAATCAGAGGGGGTGCTGGTGCCCCGGGGTGTGGGCACTGTCCCTGCCAGATGCCGCCTCTGCCAGCATTTCCCTCTCTCCCATCCCTAGGCTGGCTCTGTCCTGCTGACTCTGTCCACTTGCTCAGAGTGAGCACCCCCAGGCAGAGCTTCTTCACTCAAAAGGGCACATCCATCTCCCCGAGAGGGCCCACTCACTACCTGGGCACCGCAGTGGTGGGGGCGCAGGCAAGGCACAGGGCACCAGAGGAGGGTGATCCTTGGCTGGCGACACAGGTTTCACCCATCAGACTAGGGACCAAGCTTTGCCTCCTCCTCAGACTGGACTGACCCTGAGAGCAGGGCCTGTGCCCTTCTCTGGGGGGCGACAAAGTAAGGCCCCCATTTACCTCTTTAAATAGGAGGGACTCCCTCCAACTGGGGCAAGGTGAGTGGACCCACAAGCCAGGTCAGGAGCAGCTGGGCCTCAGCACCACCCCCGCCAGCAGCCTGGCTCTGTGGGGCTGTGAGGTTCCGACTTCTTCTTCCTGGGCCTCTGCCCGCCTCTCCCCACATGCCCAGGCCACAGGCACGGATGCCCTCTGACCCTCCACGCTTGTCTCCGAGGGGAAAGTGTGATGTCTGGAGACTGCTCTGCTCACCTCTCTCTCTCTCTCTCTATCTTGAAAACCATGTTCTGCTCTCCCTCCAACCAAACGCCACTCACAAGAAGGAAACTGAGGCACAGAGGGAAAACCTGACCAGGTCACACAGGAGCTGTCGGCAGAGCCAGCAATGGGATCCAGGCGTCCCGGTCCCCAGGGACAAGGATTTTTCTGCCCACGATGTTACTTCCCAGAAATAAACTGCCAAGGGAGCCCTTCCCCGGTGGCAGCCCCCCCTCCCCCACCTGAGGGCACAGACAACCCCATCCCTGAGAGGAATCAGCAGCGAGACAGAAAACAGCCACAGAACCCTGGGTCCAAAAGAGAGAGCACCTCCAGCCAGCCACGTCACTCAGAAACCAGGGTCCCCGCCTGGTGTCCTGACCACACTTTTCAGAAATGACGCTTCTCCTTGCGAAAGAGCCAACAAGCCAGCCTCTGGACCAGAATTTCAGAAACACAACCTCCCTCTCTCCCTGCACACCTGCCCAAGCAGACCAGGCCGTGGCATCACCAAAAATCCCAGAATGGGGGGACGAGAAAACTCGGTTCAAGCCCAGCTCTGCCACCAACTAGATGTGTGACCTGGAGCAGGCCAGCAGCCTGTCTGGGCTTCAGTCCTCTCATCCGTTTGGGTTTTGGTTTTTAAAGCCAGGAACAGACAGGAGCACAGGCTGTGCGCTGCGCGGAGGCAGCGGCCTAGGGAGCGGGCGAGGGGGGCAGTCCCAGACCTTCCCAATCGCCTGGCTTCCTCTCCCTCCACTGTCAGAAAGCGATGAGGCCCAGGACTGCGGGGTTGTGATTTTTTAGCTACTAATGGAGAAGATCTGGCTAATTGGCTTCCGGGGCAGGGAGGGGGTGGAGCTGCAGAGGGGAGCATGTCACCCTCTGCCTGAAGCCTTTGCTGGAAAAGCTGGGGACAGCGCTGGCGGGTGCCCACACAAGCAGCTCCCGCGTGGCATCTCTGCCGTCACGCGCCCGGGAAGGTGTCCTGCCAGCTGCACATCTCCTTGGAGAGGAACACAGGCCGAAGGAAGGGAAGGAGTGAACACTGGAGCGTGGGAAGAGGGGGGAGGCGCCGGTCCTCCCGGCTCTGCCACCCCTCCCAGGGGGCTACGGCCAGGGCAGAGGGAGTGGGCGAGGGACCTTTACTGTGTCCCTTAACCTGCCCAGAGGAAGGGATCCCGTTCCCATGGGAAGAGACCCCGTGTGTTGGACGTGAGGGGTAGAAGGCCCATCCACCACCCCACCTCATCCCAGGGACATGTTGTCAGCACCCAGTGATCACCCAGGGCCTCAAATGCTGGGCAGGAGCCTCCTCAGGCTCCCTCCAGGAGGCCAGTCCTCTGGCAGCACCCGACAGCTCCCTCCGTCACCAGGAAGGCCAGGGTCCTGCTGCCTCCAGAGTCACACACACCCATGCCCAGGCGCTCACACAGGCAGGCACACACGTCCGCTCACTCACACGCCTACCGTCACACTTGGGCACGGTGGCACCTGCCCACCTGCCCACCTGCCCAGCACACGCTCACCTCCACCTGCGCAGTCACCCTGCACAGGCATCTACGCGCAGAGGGGCACCCCCAGGCCTGGGAGGGCTGGGGTTATGGCACAGATGTCCCCCTCCCCCCAACTCACCACTCTGCCATCTCGTCTCAGATGCCACAAGGACAGACGAGGCGCTGGGCCCATGCACACGTGTCACGTGTATTTAAGACGCCCCGAGAGGTCGCAGCACAGCTGGGAGCTCCATCCAGCGCCAGGTCAGTGCCTCTGCAGCTGGTGTGTGAGACTGTGGCGACCCCGCTGACCCTCGGAAGTCCGCGTCCTGGGCCCCTCTCCTGCTCTGTCAAGTTCAGAGTTTCTTTCCTGAAGTGTTTACATTCTGTCTCAGAATAGACGGATGGGCCTGCTGACCTCCAGGCCACTCCACTCTGACCAATGTTTAACCAGCAAGGCAATGCCAAGGCCCGAGAGGCCCCCTGGGCCCCGCACCCAGCCCATGCTCGGCCTCTACAGAGCTCGGCCCCCGCCCCGCCCAGGCCGAGGGGCCGGCGCCTCTGGCCTGCTTCCACCTGCTGCTGCAGGGTGAAGGGCAGGGCTCAGCTCTCGGCTCATGAGTTAATTACTCCACTGCCCAGCAAGCCATCCAAGAAGGCAGGATGTCAAGGTCAGTGCCACCAGAGACTGCAGGAAGCAGGAGGAGAGGAGCCGAGATCGGAGAAGGCAGGGGGGGACGGGAGACTCAGCGAATTTCCTGCCAACCACTGGGTCCAGGCTGACCCGGAAGCCTGAGCCCATAGCAAGGGCAGCTTTCAGAAGTTCTCCCTGTGGTCCAACCGGAACCTTCCCAGGATCCGGGAAGGTGGAACACAAGCTGGAACGCAGGGGAGAAATAAACAGTCTCCCCTTCCAACAATCTGCAAAAGACCAGAAACCTACCCCCTGCCGCCCCCTCTCCCCCCAGTCATGACAGCCCACAGGCCTCTTACAGCCACTATCATTCCATCTCAGTCCCCTGGGGCGGCTGCTCTCCCCATCCTACAGGTGAGGAAGTGGAGGTTCAGGAAGGGGCGACTTGTCCAGCATCAGAGTGGAGCCTCTCCTCAGCTCTGGGGATTCTCAGCACAGATCCCCCTACTTTCCCTGCCCCCTGCTGCCCCTGGGGAAGATGCTGATTCCGCCACCACAGCATCCCTGAGCCTTCGTCACAGCCATTGAGCCAGAGCCCGTGGCGTCTCCTCCTTCCGTCCAGTCCAACTCCCTCAGAAGGGAGCACACAGACAACTCTCTTCCCTGAAAGCAGAGGCCCTCAATCCCACCCGCTCCAAGGCGGCCTCCACTGGGAGAGCTAAAGGGACTCTCCCCCAGGCACCGCTGAGAAGCGGGAGGGAGGGAGCTGAGCTGCCTCAGGGCCCTGGAAGCCCAGGTGCACTTGGCCTCCCAGGCCTGAGGGAACCTCTGGGGAGCCTGCCCTTCCCGGCCCTCTTCTCACCCCTCAGCTGGGTCCAGTCTTCCCGGCTGTGCCAAGACAGAACTGCAAGTCCTCCCTGCTTCAGGAACACCATGCAGCCCGGGCTTGGATCCTCCAGGAGCGGAGACCTCATTACATCCAAGGCACCGGTCACCTGGTGGGGCGCTGCTCCCTTAGAATGAGCCGGCGTGTGTCCATGGGGCCCGGGGACACCACCTCTCCCTTCGGAGGGTGACGGAGGGTCCTGAACCCACATGTTCTCTGCTGAGCCCAGCACCTCGGGTCCTCCTTTGCATGCCCTGGCCACTGTCCCCGTGCCCAGTCGCCTGCACTGCCGTCTGTTGGGTGAGCCCCCTGTTGTCACCACCCCTCTTAGCTGGTGGCCTCCAATGATCCAGATGATGTCTGAGCCGCCCAGATGACCCCTTTCTAGGTCTGTCCTCGACAGCCCTTCCCTACCCCCAGCATGTGTGCCAGGGACGAGAAATGCCCAGGGCATGCCCAGCCCCGCTCGGGGACCAGAATGTTCCTTCCTTGCCTCCTGCTCCTCGCTCTCGGGCCTCCCCTGGCCTCAGGCCTCGGGGGCCAACTGGACTCCTGCTGCCTGGAATGGGTGGCTCTCCGGGAAGGTCAACTGACCCTGCCTGCTTCTTCCAGGCACTTCCATCGGCCCCCAGCGCCTGGCCTTGCTAGTGTGAGCCAAGGAGTCTGCTCTGGGCTGTAGCCCCTTCCTAACACCTCTGCCCCTCACAGCCCCAGCAACACAGATCCAAGCTCGAGGCACCGGACAGTGTGCCCAGGAGTCGGAGTGGGCAGGCTGCTGCGCTTTCATTCTCTGGTTCATGGCCTGAGGCCCTGGAGGCCCTGTCCACAGGCAGCCATCCCAGAGGTATAGCCCAGCCACACGGTGAGCACTGAAAACCACAGCCCACAAGATAGTATCTGAGGCACATTAACCACACAGTGCTTCCTCCCTGCAACCTACTTCCTCCTCCCCGGTGCCAACCTGCCCTGCTGCCAGAGGGCCCAGGCTTGGACCAAGAGTGCTGCCAGAGGGCCCAGGCTTGGACCGAGAGGCTCCCCACACCCACCCCTTGCTGCTTGCCTAACTGTGCCCTGTGTCTGTATCCCATGCTCGCACGGTGGCTAATTCGGGCGTCTCATCAGACAGTAATTACGGGGGAATCAGCAGCGCTGTCATCGCTGCAGCTCGGCACCTGTCACCGCGCCGCCATCCCCAGGCTGCTGGGATGAGACCGGAAGCTGAGGGAGGAGGGGCGCACTGGAGTGAGGGGCGTCTACTCCCTCCTTGCATCCACAGCCCCCACCTCTTTGAATCCTCCCTACCCACACAGGCAAGCAGTGAGTGCCAGTCAGTAGGCTACCAGCCTCCCTGTCACCCAGGCCGGGCACTGAAAGCACGTGTCATGTGTCACATGTGCACACCCAGTAACAAACAGAGCGGGAAGGACACAGCAAGCCAAGGCTCAAGTCTTGCCTCGGCCACTTCCCTTACACATGACCCTGCACAAGTCATTGTATTCTGGCTGGCGGTCTCCTCAACAGCAGAATGGGGGAAATGGTGTCTGCCTCGGGAAGATGGGAAGAAAGACATGTGTAAAGTTTCTAGCGCAGTGCCTGGCACATGTGTGATCACGTGTTCACTCAGCAAACGATTAGTACACGCCCATGACGTGCTGGGCCATGGGTGAGGATGCCAAGATAAGTTAATCACAGCTCAGCAAGGATCACACTCAGGCCGCACGGAGTCGCGGGCATTTTGTTTGGTGGGTGGTGTTTTGTTCTGTTTTCTTTGAATTTTAATGCTGTTAAGGGGCACTTGTGGTCTTGTCCTCACCACCGTCCTCACCATTCCCTATTGTCCTCACCCGCTGCTTCACCATGTCTTGCCCCCAAGAGTGAACCTGGGCTGGGAGGCTGTTAAATCCACGAGAGATTTGACACGGAGCTGGAGAAGCTCACGGGGCCGGCCGAGGTGGTGCAGAAGGGGCACTTCAGGGAGGTGCTTGCTAGGGGAGGAGCAGGAATGGGAGGTGACAAGGGGAGGGTGCTCCTGGAAGAGGACTCACAGAAGCAAAGGCTTCTGGAGACAAAGCTATCCCAGGAGGTCCCTCCTGCTGTTAGGTCTCCAGGCCCCAGGCTTGGGCACTTCCCAGAACCCTCCAGAATGCTTCCTGGGTGGTCTTATTGGGGGAGCTATGATGTAAGACCACCTCCCCTGTCTCACAACCAAGCAGCTGTCGCAACCGAGCCAGCCACTGAGTCACTCCCTGTCTCCGTGGGTCTGTCCCCCGGTGGAATGGGACTCCACCAAAAGCAGCTCTGCACCTGGTAACTCTCTAACGTCCAGCCCCCCGCCCGCTGCCACCCCGACTCCTGAGTCTCCCCAGGGACAGAACCAGGAAGAGGGTGGAGGGGAGAAGATGAGGTGAACCTCAGCGTTAATTTCCAGTGGCATGAACCCTGCTTGAGGGAGCGCAGAAGGGAGGGGAAGGTGCACCGCTCTACACACAGCATGAGGGAGTGAGGCTGGGTCTGAGAAAGGTGGGAGGGAGGAGGAGGAGGAGGGGGGCTGAGGCTGCCCTGAGGGCTTCTCTGTGTGACCTTGGGCATGTTACTTAACCTCCCTGGTCTGTCCCCTCCCCTGTAAATGCGGCAAGAGCTTAGCGCCCACAGGATGGCTGCAAGGATGGAATGAACTAAGGCAGGGACACAGCGTCATGGAGCATCTGTGGCTCCTATATTATGGGTCGTTAGTATTTGCATTATTACTGCGGATGACTTCCCCCCCAAACTCAGCAACAACTACATGAGCCCCGACCCCTTGCCAACACTCCACCCTCCACTCCCTTCTCTTTCAGAGCCTACAGAGGAAGCTCAAAGGTCTCTTCTAGCCGAAACCAGCGTCCCCGTTGAGGGGTGGACCCACTGCGTCCACCTCCACAGATGCCTCCCCACCCCGTCCCAGGCGTCACTCTAACAATCCTCCACAGCCCTTGTCCAAACCCGCCCACGTCTCATTCCACTCTGGGTGGAAAAGCAGGACGGGGTCGCCACCCCTCCTTACAGATGTAGAAAGGAAGTCCTGAAAGGTATGGAGCCCCCTGCCTGTGGCGGTATTGCAGAAGAGGGGGGTGCAGGAGGGGAGCGTTCAGGCCTCAGGGCCTAGGTCTCCAGTCACTCCGGCCTCCTCCTGGCAACAGCTGAGGGTGGGGGAGGGAAGGGAGCAACGCCGTTACTCTTTTAGAAAACGGCAATTTTAATTAAGAGGCAGGCGAACGAGCGCTCTGCATTTTGTCTCCCAGCAAAGTTATTAAAAAGCCATCAAGGCGGAGGCAGCCCCAGTGGCGAGGAGGGCTGCCTCCCCAGGCTGCCTGCCCAGATTGGGGCCAGAGCATTCTGCAGGGAGCCGACAAGATCTGGAGGACATGGAGGCATGAACAGCCAAGACAGGGGTAGGGCAGCACCCGTACAGTACCCAGGGCACTGCCTGCCCAGCCCCGGGGCAGGGCAGGGGCAGGGAGGAGCGACAGAAAGGGAACCAGCCACTGGGCAGCCCCTGCTGCGGACCAGGCTCTGGACAAGCCACTGCTTTTCCTCTCCTCTTAGCAACGAGCCTGGTAGGTGTTCTTGCACCATTTACCGCAAGAACATGGAGGCTCAGAAAGGGACAGCGGTCTGCCCCAGGCCACACAGCGAGGAAAGAGCTTCAGTGAGGTTTACAGCCCAGGTCAGGCTGCCTCTCAAGTCCAGGACTCCAGGTTGCTGGTCCTGGCACAGAAGTGGGGGGTGGGCTCCCTGCCCGTTCTCCCTCCCTCAGCCTGGGCTCTCAGAGGCCCTCTGAAGTCCTGGCCTCAGTCCTGGCCCAGCAATGCTGCCCCTAGTCCCCAGGGTCACCATGGACTTGAGGGGAACTTGGTGTCTTGCTTGCTTGGTGGGGGCACACGAGAGGGGTGTCATTGGGTCATGGACACCCTATGAGGACACAAGGTACAGAGCATCTGCCAGCAGAGGGAGCCGGGGCGGATGGGGCATCAGTGGACATAGAGTCATAGCCCTGGGATGGGGCAGGCACTCTACAGTCAGCTGGCCAGGCCCCACAGCTGGTGAATACAGACAACCCCTTAAACTCTATTGGCCACTGTTGGGCTGAGCCTAGCCTAGTGCCTGGCACAGAGAAGGCATTCGGTAATTCTTTTTTGAATGAATGAGTGGATGAATAAATGAAGGAATGCACAGAGGACTGAAGAAATGAAATGAGATCTCAGGTTCGCAAGTGTCTATAAACTAAACAAAGACGTATAGAGCATCCCCTGCCTTCTGGCCACAGCTGGATCATGGGCTTCCTCCCCCTCAGGAGAAGGGCCCCTTGCTCCTGACGCCCTCCCCCAAGGCCACCAGTCCCCTCAGCAAAGGGTTCCTGTCTCCTCTGCCCTCCCCCGTTACAGGGAAGCTTAGCCACACGCACTAACTCACATGCACACACATGTACACAGACACATTCTCTACCAGGCCAGGTGCCCTCCCCAGGGTCAGGTCTCTGCTGTCCCCTCCCCTGGCAAAGATCTGGGCCCACCAGGGATGGCCCCCTCCCCCACTTCTGGCCCTCTAGGCTAGGGAGGGGCACCTGGCTGAGGAGCAGTGGGAGTGGAAGGGTCGGGGAGGCCTCCCTCCTGGCTTACCCACCTGGAGACTTTAAACAGAGGGAGCAGAGTCCTGGAGACTTCCCTCCCGCTGCACGCTGGAGCCCTGGGTGAGGGACAGGAAAGGAGGAAAGTCGTGAATGAACGCCCAGAGCTGGGGGAGAGGCGTTGGAGAGAGGAAGGGGCTGAGCAGGGCTCCCAAAGTTGCCTGGGCAGGGGCCTTGGGCCATAGGGGACATGGGGACTGGGACAGCCAGGCAGAGCCTTAGGGGCTGTCCCTTTGGCGGTCCCTGGGGGCTGAGGGGAAAGGCAGAGTAGAAATTGGGTGTTGGAGGAAGAACAGGGGCTGAGGGGGCAGACACTGGTGGGAGACAGACAGGAGGACTGACAGCGGGACAACACAGAAAACACAGGGCCCCCAGAATGAAGTCCCCCGGACAGACAGCCTGCAAGCTGGTTCTCCTCCCAGAAATGGGACAGACTCTCTCCTGGGATGCCCACCCTAGACCCTAACGACAGCACCTTGGAGGCCTCATCTGCGTCCCCAGCCAGAGTCACCCTGTTCTGGAAGGTGGGTGGGTTCAGAGTCCGAGAGAGAGGCCCGATGTCATTGCTGGGCTCACAGGCCTCTCCCAGCCCGGGACCCCAGCCTGCCGGACTCCGCCCCTAGCCCTGAGGAGGGTCCCCTCCCCTGGCGGTAACAGAAAAGGCCTTTATTTCACACCCAACACGCAGTCACACACTGTGAGAGGGGCTATGCAGGAAAACGGCACCCCTGCCCCAAACTGCCCGGAGCCCTGTGTCTCACTTCCGTCCTACACCCGCCTGGCCCTCACACTGCCTCTTCTCAGCCTCTTCTCACCCTCCAGGGCGGCCTAACCGTCCTCTCCCCGCCTCATGCCGCAAGAGTCACCCCTCATTCCCCGTTTCACTTTCTGCAGTTTCAGTTACCGTGGTCACCTGCAGTCTGAAAATATTCCATGGAAAATTCCAGAAATAAACAATGCATGCGTTTCCGATTGTGCGCCTTCCCAAGCAGCAAGATGAAATCTCGCACCCTCCTGTCTGTCCCACCTAAGACGTGAATCATCCCTTTGTCCAGTGTTTCCACTGTGAACGCTCCCCGCCAGCCAGCAGCGGTCTCCTTATCAGATCCACTGTCCCCGTACCGCAGAACTTGCGCGCAAGTAACCCTTATTTTACTCAGTAAAGTCCCCAAAGTCATTCCCATGGTGACTTTTACAGCATGTCATCACGTGTTATTGTTGGTTATTATGGTTAATTTCTTATAGCGCCTAATTTATAAATTGAACTTCATCACAGGTATGGATGAGAAGGAAAAAAAACATAAAATATATATATGGGGTTTGGTACTATCTGCTGGGAGAACTACTATATCTATTGCCTCTGATCCTGGGGCATGAAGCATTAAGACCAATCCTGCCTGGTGACACGGTAGCCCAGGCATCATTTTGGGTTACACTCGGCTGGCCCGGACCCATCCAGACCCACATCACGTCTGGCTGCGAGCATTTGCAGAGCCCCCTGCCAATCTCATGGTTCCAATTTTCCCACCGATTACCCAAGACACAGGCATCCCAGGGAGAAACAACTGTCGTATCCAGATGTTGAGACACTGACTAGGGGAAGAAATCAAGAATGCTCACTAACACGTCTAGCCCCCGAGGGCTTCCTGGGTGCGGCAGTGAGGGTTGCGAGTGGGGCGTGGGCAGAGGGGGGGCCTAGCTCCCTTCTCACCTCCGCAGTAAGGGGCAGTTCCAGGGGCCTAGCCCCAGACAGGCTGAGGCCTAAAACCCAAATCCGGTTTTCTCACATAAGCCCATTCCTCCAGGGAGAATGGTCTCCCATCCAATCATTCAGTTGGATAGAGAGGAGGAAGATGAAGACAGAGAAAGTAGTACTTGCTGAAGGTTTACCATGAGCCAGGAACTGGGCCTGTGGCACTTCATTTAATCCTGGTTCCCACCCAGCGAGGAAACCGCCATTATCAGCCCCCAATGTACGGATGAGGACACAGAGCTGCAGAGAGGTGGAGTGAGTCAGGGCTGGGATGCCAGCCCAGACCCATCTGGCTCCAGAACCTGAGCTCCTGGCCACCGAGCTAAACTGCCTCCCACCCATTCTCCCCAGTCTTGGCTGTCTCCCATTCAGTGCCCTCTGGGAAGTTCTGCTTGAAGTCTAACTTCTTTCTGTCCCATCCTCTGTATAAACTATCTCTTAAGGACAATAAGTGGAAGTGAAGGCTTTGCTTCAGTATCTTTCTGCTCTGTCACAGGGGTGGGAGGCAGAGGATTCTAACCCGGAGACCAGGGGGAGGAGGCGAGCTGTTGGGTTCGGGAGCCCCCCTCCTGCGCCCCCACCTCCAACATGGAAGAGGCTCAGTAAGCCCCTCAAAGGTCTTCTTGTTTTAATATCCGGAAACCCCCTGAGCATCTTGGTTAGGGAGAGCTTAACAAGTCAGGCAGCGGCAAGTCCTAAGGTCCCTCACTTTTCCTCAGAGCCCTAACTTCCAGCTTAAGAGGCTGGGACAAGGATGGGGATCCATCAAGCCAGCCTGCCACGGGGGACGGCACGAGTAGGCAGGGAACCACCAGGACAGCAGGCAGAGAGGCTGGGAGTGTCTGCAAGGGCCTCGGAGCGCCTGCCCAAGGAGCAGGGATCCTTAATTCTTCCCCAATGAGGCAGATGTGGGTGCCTGGGGTGATGCTGCTGGAAGCCCATGTGCCTGCGATTGTCTTACTCCCTCCACCTCCTATGCTCTGTACAAACCTCTGTAGCTAGGGCCTCTCCGTGGGGTCTCTGTGTCTGGGGGCTGTGCCTGGGTCTGGGCCTCTAGCGTGCTCTGTGGCTGGGGTGAAAAAGAAGCCAGTGTCCAGGCACGGGGATGTTTGTGGAGGTGAAGAAGGCAGGCATGTGAAAACCCAGCTCCTTCCCAATCTTACGTGACTCCACACCAGGACATGCAGGCAACTGGGCCAGGTGGCTGAGGCTACCAGGAACCAGGGAGACAGGGAGAGGTTGTCGGGGAGATGAGCCACCAGCCGGAGGTGCCTCAGTGGAATAAAATGCGGACTGGATCATAGTTGCTGGCTGGAGTGGAGTGTGGCAAGGTAGTTCTGCAGGGGTGGGAGGAAAACAGCTAGTTTATGTTCAGATGGTAGCTGAATCCTATAGCCACTCCCTTATCTTTCCTCCAGGCTGAGGGGGCAGATTTAGGCAAGGTGCACCTTTGGAGCAGGAGGGACTGTTTGTAAGGGGTGTGTGTGTGTGTGTGTGAGTGTGTGTGTGTGTGTGTGTGTGTGTGAGTGTGCGTGCACATCAATATTCTCTTGGGCCAAATTTCCATTTTTCCTGCTTCAGCTGGAGCTGGGAAATGTTATTCCCACCCTGTGTGGACAGGCATGTATTATCCCGGGGAGAGGAGGTGGGTACGACCTGTGACAGCTGGAAGGGGCTTTAGAAATTCTCCAGCTCCACCTTCTCTTCTCACACCAAGGACACTGAAGAGCAGGGGCCAACTAACTTCCCCTGCGTGACGGCAGGAGGGGAGGTGGACACGCCGACACCAGTCCGATGCTTTCTCTTTACATGCCCTTCACCGCTCTGCCCTTGGGGATCGAACAGTGACTCCCTTGTCCCCCACTTTTATCCGGTAGCTCCAAACCCCTCTCCATCATGAGCCCTTGCACTCTGCCAATAGCAACAGCCACAAGAGGCTCAACCAAGCTCCTCAGGTCATCTCAGAGGTCATGCCAACCAGTCCCCTGCCCCTAGCCTACTCAGGTCAAAGGTCATGCCAACCAACCCCCTGCCCCTAGCCTGCTCATGCTCCTACACACCCAACCTTGAGGAAAAGGATGCAAAAATACCACCAGAGCTCCCCACCCGGGAGCAGCCACCCTTCACACACCATAGCCACCAAGACATGCACCTTCCTATCTAACCTCCATGCCTCCAGCGTGGGCCTGCTTTCTCTCCAGCTGTCCTTGCAAAGACAGGGGGAGGGGGAGAAGAACAGGTTTCTCCAGCCTCCAAACCCTTCTGTTTGCCCAGCAGCAGCGGAGAGGAGAGGACGAGGGCAGGGTGTCCCAGGGTGGCTGGGCCTTGAGCCCAGTGCATTGCGTGGGGCATGAGGGTGCAGCGAGGAGCCGGAGACTGAGAAACCGCTCTTCTGGAAATGGTCCCTCCGACTCCTCATCCCCTGGAGAATCCTAACTCTCAGGCTCAGGGGAGGGTCTTCTCTGGGTTCAGAGACATCTGTTCCCACACCCACACCAATTACTGGGTGTTTATATGTGTCGGGCACCGTGTGGACATTTTCACCTATTATTTCATTTAATTTTCACAACAATTCCATGGCATGAAACTAATCTTCCCCTGGGACAGTCCCTCCCTGAGACTAAATCTAACCTGATCCCTCTGGCTGCACTTCCTCAGGCCCAGGTCTCCTTGGCGGTGAAGGGCATTTTTGCTCCTGTCTTCAGTGGCCCCACGTTATCTTCTCTAGTGTTTCCCCATGTGATGCGCATTATAGGGGGGAAGGGCACAGAGGCAGGACTGGAGGCTGGGATCAGGGCACTGGCCAACGCCAGACACAGATAGAGCACATGTCAGGCGGCTGGGAGGAGGCTCTGAAGACAGGCCCCATGAGATCCGGCTGGGCCGATGGAGGTAGGGGAAGAACTGGGAGCAGTTGGTTCTCCCTCCCTCCTTCCCTGATGACATCTGTGACCTTTGCAGTGTGGCAACTAGGCAGGACCCCGAGATGCAAAGGTCTAGTTCTCTCTCTGTGACCATCTCTTAGGTCCAAGCTCCAATCCACACATGCCCAGAGCCCAGGGGGGCTGAGCAGAAGTGGGCAGGGGCGCAAGGCCGCAGGACTGGCCCTGGGCTGTGGGTGGGAGCTGAAGCCGGAGGATGAACTCTCACACCTAGTTCAGCTCCTGGCATCCAAAGGGAACTCAAGCCTCCTGGTACAGAAGGGAGACTCCCAAGCCCCTCTGCCAGCCTCACGGGTTTCCACACACCTTATGGTAGCCATGGGCAACCTGAGCGAATTTACACACCCCTTGGCTTTCCTGTTTAGACCTTTTAGGGCAAAAAGGATGAGGGCAGGGGTCTCCTCCATGAGGGTTTTCCCCTATCCAGCCTCCAGCATGGCTGGAACACAGGAGCCAGACCCACCTCCCCAGGGAATGTTCAGGCCTCAGCTTCCACCCATTGGGAGATTCAAGCAGGGAAGGCAAGGGCCAATGGGGAAGGGGAATGGGAATGGTGGGTGGGACTCTGGTCCGTGTGGGTGGCACCCTCTCCCTTCAAGCAGGCATCATTAAGTATGCAAAGCATATGCAAATCATCCAGAAGAGAGCCGCGACTCCGGTGGAATGTCAGAAGAGACCTTGAAGATGATCCAGCCCGTACCTCCTCCGTTCACAGGTGAGGAACAGGCCCCACCAGGAAGGGACTTGCTCGAGGTCATCCAGACATTTGGGCGATGAGGAAGGAGTCTAATGAGGGCTTTACTCAGTCCAGCGCCCTTTCCATGACCGTCTCGTCTTTCCTGTGGGGGATTTACAAGGTGGCAAAGGGAGCACAGGGTCTCGATGGGGCTCCAGGGAAGCCGGCCTCAGCCTGGAGATGGTGTAGTGAGTGTGAGGGGAACAGAGGGCAGATGCCCGGGAGAGTGGGTGACCAGACGGGTGGAGGGGCCAGCACCGGAGGCACTGTTTTCCTGCAGCCAAGCAGCAGAAGGCAGCCGAACTGGCGTGTCTGGAGCCCAATGTCAGGGCAGGTGCCTGCTGTGGTGCGGGGAGGGGATGACACCCTTACTACACACATACCCCTAAGCGCCCAGCAGCCCCTTCCGCCTGGACTCTGATGTCTATGGCACCTGACAGACCATAATGAACCCAGGACCTTCCTTGGCTGCTGTCACCTTCCCACCCCCATCCCCCAGCTTGGTTTCTCAACCTTCTAGACAGTCCTAGAAAGCAGGACCCAGGCTGGGGAAAGACAGACAGACAGACAGATGGGAGGAGCCAGACTGAAAGATAAAGGGGAGACTGAGGAGCAGAAGGGGAGACAAGCGGGGAGAAAGCATGAAGGGCAGAGCAGGAGAAATGGGGGCAGAGGGAGGGGAGGTCACGAGGAAGGAAGTCGGGGAGCCTGAGGGGCATGGAGGGGACTGTGGGAGCATCGGAACAGAGAGGGGAGGGCTTCCAGCTCCAAACCAAAGGACAAAGCTGGAGCTGGATATGGAGCATGAGAATCCCATGGAGGCCTGAGGCTTTCTGGCAGGAGTTGGGGACCATGCTCCTGCCCCTCTGCCCACCTCCCAGCAACTCTCCAGGCTGCCAGGAAATCAGTCCTCCCTCCTCTGCCTTCTTCCCTTCTTCTTCCTATCCCTCCCTTTCTCCTCCCCACTCCTGGGGGGGGGGGGGGCGGGCAGGCAAGCCTGCTTCCTTGCCAAATCCAAAGCCTTCATCTCTGCTTTTCAGAGCTGGGAATGAAAGAAGGGGAAGCGAGTGCAGCCCTCAAACCGCTGACGGCCAGATTTTTATTATCTTTGCTCCAATAGGCCCTAGGAAGTCAACAGAGGAATCTTCAAAGAGCATCTCCGCGGCTCACTGGAGCCTGCACCTGCACTGGCCCACTCACGGCAGGCAGCCAGAGCCTGGGGGACACACTCTGTCCCCCAGCTCCCACCAAGCCCAGAGACCAGATCCGAAGCTACCAGGAGCCTCACCCTCAGCCTCTGTGCCTAGGCAAGGGCCACTTGGCCAGGCAGCCGGGCTCAAAGGCCAGACTCGGGGCCACTGGGCCTCAGAGACAGTCTCTGCCCCCTTCTGGACCTCAAGGACATAAGCGAAGGAAGAAATCAGATCTGTTTGCCAGGGCTCGGAGGAGATAAGTGCTTGGGATTCCTAGAAAGAGAAGCTTTTGTGGCAAGCCCTAGATTCCTCCCCTAGATCCTTCCCCCGAACTGTCTGCCTGCCCCACACCCACAAACCCCTCCGCTGCCTCCTGACTCCCCTTCCCAGAAGCCCTCCCAACCACAGTCGCCCCTCCATTCCTGAGCCCCCAGCCTGCTACTCAGGATGATCCTGGCACCCCAGATAGCTCCCTCTGTTCAAATCCTCAACTCCACCTGCCTTCTTTCCCCAAGACCTAGCCTGGGGTGGGGGTGGGGCTAAAATAAACCTGCTACTTCCAAAACCCCTCCCCTCCTAAGCTTGGATTTGCCAGAGAAAGCCAGAGTTGGCATTGGGCCACCAGCACCCCAATCCCTGCCGCCCCCCCCCAGCTCTGACCGCACCATTGAGATCAATGCCTGAAGCTAAAGAAGGAATCAATGGTTCTAATTAAACCCTTTTTCCAGGATGGGTCCCTGGCCAGAGGGGGGTGGGGGGGGGGGGGGAGACAGCATCCAAGCTCTGCATCCCAGCACCCAATCCCATTTCCTGTGAATCTAAGAAACCTGGAGTTCGGTCTTGAAGACCTCAGAACCCCCACATTAGGCAACAACCACAGTTGCTTCTTTCCAGATCCCCAGAGCACATGGGGGGGCCAGAGTCTCTATCCCAGCCCCAAGGGTCATCATGATAACGGACTATCATGGTGAGGATGGAAGAAGCAGGGGTGTGGGGGCACAAGACAAAGACTCTCTTGTCCCCAAGGAGGGGTGGCAGGAAGCCAGGGCAAAGCCTTTGCACTCGCTGCCAGCAGTGCCTGAGTGCCAGGCAGTCTGGGGTGGGGGGATCTTATTCCTGGAAGCCCCTCCCCTGAGGCCCATAGCCCTCACCCCCATCCCTTACGTTTACACCAGGCCATCAGCTAAGTCTCTGCCCCAACAGCTCTCAGCTTGCCTGGAACCTTCCTCCCTATGCAAATGCCGGTCCAGACACTTGCCCACAGGAGCCCCAACACCAACCAGAAATCAGCAAAAACCCTCTCACATAAACCATAACTGCCCTCCACATCCCTACAAACGCACAACCTCACCACCGCCGCAGCCGCCGCCAATCATGACAGAGCCTTATGTTTTCACAGTGTCAGTCTCCATCGAATGCATCACCAATTCTTTAAGATCACCAACGGAGATACGGAAGGGGAGGAGGGAAACTGAGGCACGGAGTTAGGCAGCAGAGCCGCTGGCTCAAGGTCACGCAGACCAAGATATCCACAGTTCCACACACAGTCCCAAGTGCTCGAACCCCAAGCCAAAAAAACACTCAGCCCCGCAGCCTGAAAGTCTGTTTGGTCAGCTACTCCCCACTCACAGCCCTCAGCTGTTTCCCAAACAACAGTGGCGCCAACATCTTCTGAAAGCCTTCAGCCAGGAACCCTCAGCTCAGGATCCCACTTCCCTTCAGGTTGGGGGGCTGCGAGACCTCCCGCTTCCATAGGATCGGGGGAGAGGGAAAGGCAGTCCGGGATCCCCTCCTTGCACAACCCCTGTTCCTGCTCACCTGCCTCCCTCCGGCCCCCGGGGTCCTTCGGGCCGGCCTCCTCCCTGGGAGATCGGGAGCTGCCCTCCGCGGTCCGCTCCCACCAGGCCAGGGCAAAGCGCCGGAGGCACTGCCAGGGCTGCATGGGGAGGGCTGGGGCGGGGGTGCTCGCACCGGCAGCCGCACACACCGCGCTGGGCCCTGCCAGCCGAGCAGCGGACGCACCCGGCCGGCCCCCTCGGCTGCCACCAGCATCCTGCTGCCCCCACCGACAGGACTCGGAGCTGGTCCGGGAGCTTCTGACGTAGCAGGGGGGTGCGTGGGAGGGGAGGGGGAGCCGCGGCGCGTCCCCTCCCCAGCCCCGCCCTCTGCCCCTCAGCCTCCAGCGCTTCCTAACTCCACAAGAACCCTAGATGCTCTGCCCAGCTGGGGGCGCCCTCCCCTGCCCTGTTCAGGGGAAGGGCTTCAGATCCAATAGCCCCTCCCCGGCCCCTCCCTCTCACGGCCCCTCCCTACCCACCAGCTGAGCTGGGAGCGGGTCCCCGGTTTCAGCAACTGCTGCCTAGGCTCCCAGGTCTCCAGGGCCGGGGCCCCGAGGTGAGGGGGGGCGGGGTGGGGATGCAGGCTTGTATCCTGGCAACACAGCCAACACCAGAAGGCACTCATCCCCATCCTTCCCTGGGGGACTGGCCCAAAGCGCTCCCGCCCCCCAAGCGTACCCACCCCATTCGGGGACCTGAGGAAGAGGCCTCTGCTGCTCCCCCACTTCCCCAGTGCCTTCGCCTCCCCTTTCACCCTCCTCTTCCTCCACCTAGGATGGTCCACCCCCTCCCCCACTGTCCTCAGCATCCATCCCTCCTCCTCCTCTCCCCTCCCCTGCCCCCTCCACTCACACCCCTCCACGTTTTAGCCCCTCGGGCCCCTTTCCCCCGGCTTTACGAGGCCTCCCCACCCGCTCTCCAGCCTCGCCAATCCCTGAGCCCCGCTCTGGTCCCAGCGCTCCCGCCCCGGTCCTTCTCCCGAGCCGGGCGCGCCGCGGCCCCCTGCCCGCTCCCCTGCCCCCGCCACGCACACACACACCTGCGCCCCGAGCATCCCTCGCCCCTCCGGCCGCCACCTCCCGGACCCGCCGCCGCCCCCGCCCCCGGCCGAGGGGAAAACACACAAAGAAAACAGAAATACCTTCCACTTAAGCATGGAGGCACATTAGGGAGGAGAGAGACAGGGACATGCCTTGGGACGGAGCGTTCCCCATCGGGCGGGGCGCGGGGGGCGGGGGCCCCGGGCCGGCCTGCCTGGCGCTCGCCCTCTCGCCGCCTCGCGGGCTCCTTGCTCTGCCCCAGCCTCGGGGCGCGGTGCCAGGCGGGCGGGCCGGGGGCGCGGGCCCCGCCGGGGTGGACCAGCTGGGAGGGCGCCGGCGGCCGGGCGTGTGGGTGCGCGCGCGCGCGGGCGTGTCACCGAGTGTGCGAGAGCGAGTGCGCGCGTGTGTGCGTGCGTGTGTGCGTGTGAGTGTGAGTGCGCGAGAGAGCCGGCGCGGGTGTGTCACTGCGGGCGGGAGCGCGCGCGGCGCGGGCACGAGCGTGTGGCCGGAACGTACAAAGGGCCGCCCGGGTGGCAGGGAGCGGGGAGGGGAGGGGGCGCCGCGCCCGCCTCGTGCCCCCGAGCAGTCCCCGCGGCGCGCGGCGGGGCCGGGGTGCAGGGCGCGCCCCGGGTCCCCTCCTCTTGCACCTGCTCTCCCACCCCACGCTTTCCTCGCGCCACGAGAGGGACCGGCCTCGGGGAAGGGTGCGCCTGAGGACTGGAGACTCTCGCTCTCCAAGCCCCCGCGCGCCTTGGGATGGAGGGACAGGGCCGGGGGGCAAGGCAGGGCGGCGGGGACGGGGGCCACTCTTTAGCCAAGGTGACCTCCGAAAGCCACAGCCGCGCTATGCACGGGGGGTCTGGACCCCCGTCAGCCTCTGCCCGGTTGCTCCCCTCCCCGCTTCCTTAGACACCGCTTACACCCGGGAACCTCGTCCCCCTGGCGCCCCCTGCTGGGCTGTCTCCTTGCCCCCCACCTCGGGTTGCGGCCCCTCCTGCAGGCATCCGCTGGAACTGCAGCGGCCTATGCTAGTAGTGAGGTGTGTCTTATCGGTCCAGGAGGACCCCAAAGGAGGGCGCTTCAGCTCCCGCCCCTCTCACACTTGGCTTGGCCACGCCATTGCCATCTCCACCTTAGCCTGCAGAAGCCAGCACTGTCCCACCCCCAACCTTTCTGCTACCCCCTCTGTCGTCCCTCCCCCTCCTTCCTCCTACCTTGGCCTACCTGAGAGACCCACAGACTTTTCCAACTGGGACCAGCACAGGTCCCTCCTCCTGTCTTGGTGGCTTGCTCCCTCTCTCCTTCCGGTTTTCTGTCCTGTTTCTTCTCTCCAAGCTTCTCTTGAGGAGGGGAAGGTGGGCTACGTCCCCTGCCCCTTATCAGCATCCCCACAGCAGGTTAGATGGTCAAGAAAGGGGCTCAGTACATCTCTCCACTGTAGGCCACCGGCGGGCGGAGTGGCAGGCAGGCGGGGAGCTGAGAGAGGAGACCCCACCCCACCCAGAGAGGCCCAAAAGACAAACCGGTTTCCCCACTTCCTGTTCTACCCAGTTGCAGCCTTACTCTAGGCTCTCCCACTTTCCTGCCCGCCCCCAGACCTGCCCCTGAACCAGCCACATGCCTGGCTAAGGGCAAGTCCCTGATGCCCCTTGGAGATTAATCTCCAGTTGCTGTAACTCAGATGGCAGTGCCAGTGCGGGAGGAGGAAGGGGGTCCTTCCCAGCTCAGGAGGTCAGCCAATCTTGGACACACCGTTTGGGCACACGACCCCAACTTCTCCCCTCCTGAGCCAGCTGCCTCTCCCTCTGCCAACTGGACGGTGCCCATCTTTTGGCCTCTGAGTGCACAGTGGGCACTTGTCCAGCTCCCTGCCTGGCTGCCTGCCCAGGATGGGCATGGGAGGCAGCAGGCCCTGCGTAAGGGAGGGGTTGACAAGTGGAGCGGGTCGCCCTCAGCTACATGGACACCACCTCTCAAGCCTCTCCAAGCCCCAAAGTTGGGGACTCACAGGGCAGCTCCTCGACATTCAGTCCACACTCAACACAGGACCCTGTCCTTTGCCCCTCCCGGGTGCCCCCCTGAGACACGGTCTCTCCCCTCCCCTACTTTGTGTCCACTTAAGGGGCAGGGAATCATCAGGTGCTTTACCCATATTCTCTAATTTAACCCTCTCACAACCCTGCAGAAGTGGGCATGCTCAGCCCCATTTCAGAGACAAGAGTTGAGGCTTAGAGAGGTATAGCCACTTGTCTGATCTAAGAGAAGCAAAGCTGAAATTCAAACCCAGATCTGCCTGCCTCCGAAGCTCCCAGCCTCTTTTCTATCGACATCACCATCTCCTAACCCTGCAGGCTGCCAGAAGCGGGGACCAACCTCTGGCACAGGGCTCGTGGCCGACGGTATGGCGGGTGGGAGAGAGTAGGCTCTAGGGTGTGGCTGAGGGTTAAGACATTCATTTATGTCAAGGTTAAGGAACTGGCCATTGCTCCCCGGAGGACCATTGGAAAGATACTCGCCCTGCCACATGGAGGTTTTGCTGCCCTTATGCTAAGTGCCAAGAAGCCACTGCCTCGGGGAGTGAGGGGGAGAGACTCCATGAATCAGCCCTTGGAGATTAGAGTCAGTTCCCAAGGTGCCAGCAGGACAGGGTACCCATCTTTCCCTCCTCTAAGCTGACCTCCTGCATCTTGAGAGCCCCCTCCATAGTGAGGCACTTAGTCTGACTCAGGTAATTTTTGTACGTATGCACCTTACAATCCTTAACATTCCTGATCCTCTGCATAGCTGTGAGCTCCTCTGGCTCTCTTTTCTCCTCAACTACTTCATCCACACCCACTCAACCCAGGACAGTGGCCGCCAAGTGTCCCAAGGAGGGTGAGAAGGAAGACAGCTCCTGAGCAGGAGCAAAGATGCCAAGGCTCCAAGTGGAGCCACCAGGGCAGATGGCCTGGCATATCAACCCCTCATGGACCCCACCCTCTGCCTCACTCCCAGGGAAGACAGATGCCCACCCCTGTCCCATCAGATCTCAGAGGCAGAGGCTCCTGGGCAGGGAGAGGACTGATCAGGGCAAGAGCAGCACAGGTATGATTTTTCCAGATGAGAGATGAGACTTGCTCCTGTAAGCTGGCATGGTGCCTGGCACAACCAACGTGCCAGCTGCCTCCACCTGAGATGCCTCAGGTGCCACCCGCCCCCACGCTCATTCTGCAACAGGTAACTCCCCCTGGCCCTCCTCACCTGCGTCTCTGGCTTTGCTCTCAGTTGGGAGGGCGCAGCTGGCACTGCCCACCTTGCCCTTCTTAGGCATCCCACCCAGCCTCCTCACCTGCTCCTGGGAGCCTATGGGAGGGAGGTTATGTGGGAGCACCCACACTCAGCCCCGCCTCTCCTTCCCTTAAGGTCTGTTGGAACAGGGGTTGCACCTGGGCACACATCTGGACAGGAAGAGGGAGATGGGGCCAGGGGTGGACAGAGAGGGGCGCATGGACCTCTAGGGAGAGGCACAGAGAAAAGGGTGATGAACACCCTGCACTACTCCCTCTGCCACCTCTGGAGCCTCCCACCCAGACCCTCGGAAAGGCCGCTGTCAGCGGAGCTATCGTCAGGCCAGTCCATCACACGAGCCCCTTTTGGACCATCCACACTCCAGCATGAGTAGCCTGAGTCAGTGAGGGGCTGGGGAGGGACTGCCGAGGGTAGACGCTGGTGTGGGTGGGGGCACTGAGGAGGAGGCGGATGCTTGCCTTTGCCCAAGGCCTGCAACCTCTGACCATGGCTCATCTCCTACTCGCCCCTGCCTCTCCCACCCGATAGGAGAGGAGTCTGTGGCAGTATGTTTAAAAAGACCCTCCCGCATTCCCAGGGGCTCCTCTGCTCCCCTGCTTGTTATTGTAATGAATGCTAATAAAACTCAATAATTGATGCCCTCATTAGCACATCAAACCGACTTTCTGTGGACAGAACGGGACCACAGTTCTCTGGGGTTCGGACTGCTGCCAGCTCCTCCAGAGAAACTCGTCTGGTGCCTCCTGCTGGGAGGGCCCCTGTAGAAGGTCTCAGGAGCCATGGTCAGAGGGTGCAGGCCTTGGGCAAAGGCAAGCATCTGCCTCCTCCTCAGTGCCACCTGGGAATTTTCTGAGCTCGGGCTCTGTCTCCCCTGCCACAGGGCAAGCCAGGTTCTATCTCTCCCCTAAGACAGCAGCCGCGTTACCCAGGTGCCCCTCCTCAGGCAGGGCAGTGGCTCTTACACTAACATGAGTATCAGAATCGCCTAGAGAGCCTGGTAAAGGCGGGTTTGCTAGTCCCTCCCCCAACTTTTCTGATTCTATACGTTTGAGGAGGGGCCTGAGATGTGCATTTCCAACAAGTTCCCAAGTGCTGCTGCGGCTTCTGCTGCTCCTCCTCCTCCTCCTCAGAAACCGCACTTGCAGAACCCGTGGGGCAGGGGCCCACTCTCCCCCTTGCTTTCCCCCCCTCTCAGGGCTTTGCCTGCGAACATGGCTCAGCTGGCATGTCCCTGCTGGGCCTGGCACACGGGGAGCGGCCTCCCCTTTCCTCAAACTCCCACCGAGGCACATCCTGCACAAACGCCCTTGGTAACTCCTTCCTCCCCAGACCCTGACCGTTGATGCTGACAGACAGAGGTGACTAGAGCTGGATCTCCTTTCCTTTTCTTTTTTCTTTCTTTCTTAATTTCTTTCTTTCTTTCTTTCTTTCTTTCTTTCTTTCTTTCTTTCTTTCTTTCTTTTGATATCAGACAGGAAGGGAGATGGAGAGAGAATCATTGATTGGCTGACTCCTGACACCCCTACTGGGGATTGAGCCTGAAATCCGGGCATGTGCCCCTGACCAGAATCGAACCCGGGACCCTTGAGTCCACAGGCCGACTCTCTATACACTGAGCCAAACGGGCAGCTCCTTTCCCCAGCAGCTCGGCATGATGCAGGGGCGCTGCAGACACAGGTGGGCCTCCTCTCCAGGAGGATGGGGGAATAAAGGTGGGGGAGAGCCTTAGCCACACCCCCTCACTGTGGGTGACCTACCAGGGCCTAACCGGGGAGAGGAACTCATGGAAACAGCCCATGAACATGCAAGCAGTTCCCTACCTTCTTCCTTCCCACTCAGTTCCTTAGGATAAGAATTGTCTTTAGGGAGTAAACTGCAGCCTTACTGTTCTTGGTGGGGGGTGAGTAAGACTGAGACAAGAATATAGAGCCCTAGCTGGTTGGGCTCAGGGGATAGAGCGTCCGCCTCCAGACGGAAGGGCCCCGATTTGATTCCAGTCAATGGCACATGCCAAGGCTGCTGCAGGCTCGATCCCCAGTAGGGGCGTGCAGGAGGCAGCTGATCAATGATTCTCTCTCATCATCGATGTTTCAATCTCTCCCTCTCCCTTCCTCTCTAAAATCAATAAAAAATATATTTATAAAAAAAAAGAATGTAAGGATATAGAGTTCAAAACCACGGTTATTAGGTTTTTCAAGAATTTTCTAGAGACTGCCAATAAATTTAGTGAGACCCTCAACAAATCTAATGAGACCCTCAAGGATATGATAAAGGACCAACTAGAAATTAAGCATACACTGACTGAAAAAAGAATAATATACAGAGATCCAACAGCAGACAAGAGGATCGCAAGAATCAAATCAAAGATATGAAATATGAAGAAGCAAAACCCACCCAGCCGGAAAAGTCAAAAGAAAAAAGAAAAGAAAAAAAGAATCAAAAGTATGAAGATAGTGTAAGGAGTCTCTGGGATAACTTCAAGCGCACAAACATCAGAATTATAGGGGTGCCAGAAGAAGAGAAAGAGCAAGATATTGAAAACCTATTTGAAGAAATAATGACAGAAAACTTTCCCCACCTGATGAAAGAAATAGAATTCCAAGTCCAGGAATCACAGAGAACCCCAAACAAAAGGAACTGAAGGAGGACCACACCAAGACATATCATAATTAAAATGCCAAGAGCAAAAGACAAGGAGAGAATCGTAAAAGCTGCAAGAGAAAAGCAGTTAGTTACCTACAAGGGGGCACCCATACGACTCTCAGCG
>PVJC01013870.1:26756-37415 GCA_004026665.1 Murina feae
CAGGCCAGAAGGGAGTGGCAAGAAATATTCAAAGTGATGAATAGCAAGAACCTACAGCCAAAATTACTTTACCCAGCAAAGCTATCGTTCAGAATTGAGGGTCGGAGAAAGACCTTCACAGACAAGAAAAAGCTAAAAGAGTTCATCACCACCCAACCAGTATTATATGAAATGCTGAAAGGTATCCTTTGAGAAGAGGTAGAAGAAAAAGGAAAGTAAAAATTATGAACAACAAATACATATCTATCAACAAGTGAATCGAAGAATCAAGTGAATAAAAAATCTGGTGAACAGAATAAACTGGTGAATAGAATAGAATCAGAGGCATAGAAAGGGAGTGGACTGACAATTTTGGAGGGTTAAGGGGGTTGGGGGTGTGTGAAAAGAATGGACAATAATTGTACACCTATAGATGAGGACAGTGGGGGGGCAAGGACAGGAGGTGGAGTGGGAACTGGGAGGAGGGGAGCTATGGGGGAAAAAAGAGGAACAACTGTAATAATCTGAACAATAAAGATTAAAAAAAAAAGAATGTAGAGATGAAAGGGGAGGGGAGAAGAGGACCGGCAGAAGTGGGAAGAAGAGAAAATGAGAGATGGACAAAAACACAGGAGAAAAGGCGAAAAGAGGGGAGATTAAAAAAAGAGGGTGGTAAGAAGAAGGCAGGGAGAGAAGGAAAGAAAGAGAGGGAATAAGGGTATTAAGAGGCCCAGGGAAAAGAAGGAGGAGGAAGATGAGCAGAGGGAACGGCAGCAGGGAGGAGTGGGCGCAAGGCATCTGTATCTATCCTTGAGAGAATATATTGTGAGCTACTGGGGCCCAGGTGGACCGCAAGCCCAACTCCTGCAAGACTACATCAGGCTTGGCTTTGAGACATCTGATCCACATGCATGGTGAAAGGGGGACACACACACACACACACACACACGCGCGCGCGCACACATTGCACTCAGGCTAGCAGGTGGGGGAACAACGCAGGCCTCATTCTGACCTATTTACCCATGCTGGCACCTGGTAACCATCTCCTTGCCTTCCAAGGCCACAGCAACCACCTGTTTAATAATGAACGTAGATGGAACCCTCATACACTGCTGGTAGGAACAGGAAACGGTTCAGCAACTACGGGAAACCGTTTGGCAGATCCTCACAAAGTTAAACATAGAACTGCCATACGACCCAACAGCCTAAACATCCTTCAGTGGATGATGCATAAATTATCTATGACACAGCTACACAACTGAATGTTACTCATCCATATAAAGAAACGAAGTACTGCCCGGTGAGTGTGGCTCAGGGGTTGAGCTTCGACCTATGAACCCAGAGGTCACCGTTCAATTCCCATCATGGCACACACCTGGGTTGTGGGCTCGATCCTCAGTAGGGGGCGTGCAGGAGGCAGTCGATCAAGGATCCTCTCTCATCATTGATGTCTCTATCTCTCCCTTGCTCTTCCTGTCGGAAATCAATAAAAATATATTTTTTTAAAAAGAAGAAGAAATGAAGTACTAATACATGTTTATCATGGACGAACCTAAAAAACATTACGTAAGTGAAAGAAGGCAGACTCAAAGGATTACATACTGTGTGATTCTATTTCTATGAAATATTCTGAATAGGTAAACACATGGAGAATTGTCTGGGGGGAGGGGAAGTGGGGCGTTTCCGGGGAGTTCATCAAGCAAACACCGCAGATTTCAGAGTCTACCTTCTCTGGAAACGGGAGTTCGTGCCTGCGCGACACATGGGCTTCCCGGATGCCCTGGGGCGCCAGGCCTCTGGCTGGAAGCCTGGAAGGTGCTCACGGAACCCCAGGATGCCGTGTCCTGACCCACCCTGCAGCTCTGCAGCCTCCTTCTCTGCCCAAGGGCAGCTCCCTGTCAGGTTCCTGCTTCCCTAGCAGAGCAGGTGGCAGGTGTGTGAGCTGGCGCTGAGGCGCTCAGCTCCCCATCTTCGCTGACATCCTGCAGTCGGCCCCAGGGGCAGCCCCCCTCTCCGATCTCGCTCCAGCCAGTTTTTAAAAAGTCCTGTGGTTTTCCTTCCCACAGAATTTTTTTCTTATCACCCCCTACATGGACTCCCCGCTCTCTGGATTCTCTTACTCACCACAACCCCCTCTCCATGTGCTGGCCCTGGGCTGGCTCCCAGGATGAATCAGACACATTTGCTGCTCCTCGTTGCACTAAAGCCCCCCTAGATCCTCCACTCAAATACCTTTAAAAATATATATATATATATATATATATATATATATATATATAGAGAGAGAGAGAGAGAGAGAGAGAGAGAGAGAGAGAGAGATTTCAGAGAGGAAAGGAGAGGGAGAGAGAGAGAAGCATCAGTGATGAGAGAGAATCATTGATTGGCTGCCTTTTGCACTTCCCACACTGGAGATCAAGCCCACAGCCCTGGCTGGGGATGAAACCGTGACCTCCTGGTTCATAGGTCGAAGGCCAACCACTGGGCCTCACCAGCCGGCACGAGCACTTCCTTTGCGCCCTCAACCTGAACCGCAGCGCACAACACGCGCCTCACAGTGAGAGCGGGACGTTGTTCCGCCTCAGCACCTCGGAGGGTACCCGTTGGTGGGTATTGAGGTTGTTTCCAGGACAAGAGAGAGCCTGGTGGTTACTCTGTTTCACACAATGTGAGCATGTCCGTAGAATTAATTCCTAGAAGAGGAACAGCTGGAAAAAGGTATGTGCGTAAGTGTTTGAAATATGAACCATCATGTCTGTTTTTGCCCCATCAGTGAACGCATAACAAACGATGTTTCCCAGTTTGGCTGATGATTACCCTTGCGCTGTGCCAGCTGAGGAAACTGAGGCAGAGACTGCTCATCTCCTCCCTGGAAAAATAAAAATGTGGATGAGAAATCTGACAGCAGGGATACGCCCAGCTTCATCGGTTAGAAAAATGCCCCAAAGATTCTGCCCACCTTAGGGAACAGGGAAGGAGGAGGCGTCTAGCCTGAAAAGGGAGACACTAAATAATGAGCAGCACCTCGTGTGTGAACGAGGAGACAACTCGGAGGAGGCTCCACGGCAGCAAGAGAGACTGCAGTGAGCTGAGTGTGAACTCCCTGCTAGTGCAGGCGGGATGCTGAGGGCCTGGCACCAGGGAAGGACTGTGGGTGACGCGCTGCTCAGAGATCATTAAACCAGGATTGAGGGTGGAGCACCTGCCGGGCCTGCTGGGAGCAGAGGGCTGGAGCAGGTGACCATGTAGCCGAATGAGTGCACATCCTAGCCTTGGCGAAAAGGCAGAAAACTGGATTAATAAGGCAGGGCCCAGAGCTTTCCAGTCTTCAACGTAATCCCATAAATCAAGCTTTCGAGGAGGGCAGGCAAAGATTGGAAACTGCCCATTTTGCTGATGGGAAAACTGAGGCCCAGAGGAGTTAAGAACCTTGGCCAAGGCTTCACAGCTGAACCAGGACTAGAACCCAAGCCTGCAGCCCCCAAGTCCAAGGCCCTGCCTCCTGCAACTGGAACCTCCCAAAATAGGATGGAGGCCTCTGTCCTCGGTTCCTCCACCAACTTCCCCCCCAGGCCCTCTGCTCGCCACTCCTCTCCACCAACACCCCAACCAGGGCGCCAGCACAGGGTGGAGACTGCTGGGAGAGGCTGCAAGTCCCTCTCCTGTCTGACAACTGAGCTGAAGGAGGAAGAAGGAGGCGGGAACAGGTCCCTAACTCCCATCTCACTTGTCCTCGCCCGTCTCCGTCTCAGACTCTCTCGTGATAGGAAAGTAGGCCAGTTTGGAATATGTCACGGATATTTTCGACATCCCCATCTGTACTATAGCTTTGCACACAGCCAAGTGGGGTGGAGCCAGAGCCTTCCTGGCGGTTGAGGGGCGCACCTGCTACCTCTGGGGCTCAGAGCCCAGATGGGGGCTGGAGACACTCAGGAGACCCTGAGGAGCACTGGGCAAGGTGGGACAGGAGACCAGCATGTCTGCTCTCCTGCAGAGGAGCAGGAGCAGACGCTATGACCTCTGCGTGGCACCCCCCACCACTCCCCTACCCTCCCACCCCCCCGCTAACCTGGGGATGGAAGGAAGAAGCAATTAGTCCTGTGGGGAAAAGGGTCTGGAGAAGCTTTTATAGAAGAGGTGACTGGCGTGTGAGGGGGTTTGAGTGGGAAGCAGGGCTTTGCCCGGTGAAGAAGATGGGGAAGGTGCTCCCGGCAAGGGATGTGCTTGGAGTATGCTGCAACCACTGTTCCCGGCCGGGTAGAGGGCTGACCAGGGAAGGGGCAGGCTAGCATTGGCGAAGGAGCTGTTCACAGTGAAGGCCCAGCTGTGAAGCTTGGGGTGCAGGTGCCTGTGGAGGCTAAGGGCCATGATTCCGAAAGAACAGGTAGCCACGGGCAGCCAGGAGTTACCCAGGGGTGAGTGAGGGCCCTCAGGGGGCCACCAGCCACCCTGACCACAGCCTTGCCCAGTTTGCTGGAGGGTACCTCTCGTGGTTGCAGGAGGGGAGGCCAATATGAGAAATGAATTCCTTGCAGAGGCGTTCGAGACTTGCCAGCTTACAGGGGCCAAGGTCGGGTGGGGGTTGCGTATGGAGAGACTCTCCTGGAAAGGTTGGCAAAGGAGACTGTTTATTCAGCACCTGCTCTGGCTATTTTGTGCCGTGGCCTCACTCCATCCTTACAGCAAGCCCACTTCCCCTTCTTACCGATGTGGGAAGTGACATTTAAGTGCCAGTCGTAAAGGGAGGTGTAGGGCCTGGCTGACGTAGCTCAGTGGTTGAGCATCAACCTATGCACCAGGAGGTCATGGCTCGATTCCCGGGAGTGCAGGAGGCAGCTGATCAATGATTCTCTCTCATCATTGATGTCTCTCTCTCTCTCTCTCCCTCTCCTTCCTCTCTGAAACCAATAAAAATCTATTTTTAAAGAATCATAGTAAAGGGAAGTGTAGGTCTCTTCCCCAAGGTCCCACCATTTGTAAGTTGTATAAAGATTCCGGTCTGTCCATCCCAGAGCCCAGCCCCTTCATCTCTCACCACCTCCCAGATAAGAGCCAATGCCCCCTCCCAAATAAATGACTCGCCAACCTTCACCCCTCGCTCACCGTCCCCACCCCTGACCTGCTCCTGGCCTCCAGGCCCCACACCAACCGGTAACAGCTAAGCTCAAAGCAGGAGGCTCAGAGAAGTTAAGTGACTTGCCCAGGGCACACTGCTAATTAGGGGTGGATGTGGGATTCAGATCGAGGTTCCTTTTCACTAATCACTCTGCCTTATTCCTCCTTAAGCCTCTTTATTTTTTTAAGTATATTTTATTGATTTTTTACAGAGAGGAAGGGAGAGGGATAGAGAGTTAGAAACATCGATGAGAGAGAAACATCGATCGGCTGCCTCCTGCACACTCCCCACTGGGGATGTGCCCATAACCAAGGTACATGCCCTAGACCAGAATTGAACCTGGGACCCTTTAGTCCACAGGCCGATGCTCTATCCACCGAGCCAAACCGGTCAGGGCTAAGCCTCTTTATTCCCCGGTTTTCTGTTCTGTAAAATGGGGCTGGATTCGTGAGGGGGTGCACAGCCACTCGGCACAGTGCCTGACAGGTATTCACTGAGCAGGACCCTTTCCTACATGTTGGGAGCTAACAGGAAACAGAAAGAAACCAGCCCTGCCCTCGCGAAGTGGAGACTAAGACAAGGGCTGAGAGGGCGATGGGCCACAGGCGCAGAGAAAGGCGCAGAGAAAACACTCAGTAATTGCTCCCTCTCAGTCCTACCTGCTGGCGTGGGAGCTTGGGGGTGTCACTCTGGTATTCCCTCCTTCTGGTTCTAGGCGACAGGAAGGACACAGAGCGAAGATGCTTTGCCTGGGAAGGCTGACCATGCATTGCTTCACTGCCAGCCTCCCAGATGAGCAGCCTGCTCCAGCCCCTGTGAGATCAGCAAGGCCCCTTCCCCTCCCCCACCACACCCCCCACCCCCCATGCCTGGCCCAGGCTGCACCTGACTGTATTCGTATTTACAGTGAAATGTAAATAGCCCGGCCAGGGTGGCTCAGTGGTCGAGCATCAACTGATCTATGAACCAGGAGGTCCCTAGAATGTCCTGATTTTTGAGATCACAATAGGTAAGCCTATATCTGTTCAAGAAATTGAAGCCTGCCCTGACCGGTTTGGCTCAGTGGACAGAGCGTCAGCCTGCAGACCTAAGGGTCCCAGGTTCGATTCCAGTCAAGGGCATGTACCTTGGTTGCGGGCATATCCCCAGCAGGGGGTGTGCAGGAGGCAGCTGATTGATGTTTCTCTCTCATTGATGTTTCTAACTCTCCATCCCTCTCCCTTCTTCTCTGTAAAAAACCAATAAAATATATTCTTTAAAAATAAATAAATAAAGATAAGTAAACACATAAAATGAAGTGAGTTGCTTGTAGGCAGCATATAGTTGGGTCTTTTTATCTGTCTTTAGTTGGATTGTCTAGACCCCCGTGTATTGATTGTGATTATTCATATGGTTGAGTTTAAATCTACCATCTTGGTTGCAAAGCTGTATAAATTTACTAAAACTCAGGTAGACCACGGGCCCCGAATTACCCCTCCTGTGCTGTGACCTAGAAATTCCTTCTCGTCTGTAGGCTGGGACAACTGTAGGACATGAGGCTTTGTTCTCTTCTCTCAAGGATCACTGTCCTGATTTCTAATATCTAAGCGCTATCATTGATATGTTTTTGTCTGGGTTTTTTTTTTATTGTTTAAAGTATTACATATGTCTCCTTCCCCCTCCCCCAACTGACTTCGTCCCAGCCACTCCCACCCCCCAGTACATGCCCTCACCCCCTACTGTCTGTGTCCATTGGTTATGCTTATATGTTTGCATACAAGTCCTTTGGTTGATCTCTTACCTCTACTCCCTTCCATCCTCCCCTGTCTTCCCTCTGAGGTTGGACAGTCTGTTCAACGCTTCTATGTCTCTGGATCTATTTTTGTTCATCATTTATGTTGTTTATTATATTCCACAAATAATGAGATCATGGGATATTTATTTTTTTCCGACTGGCTTATTTCACTTAGCATAAAGCTCTTCATGTCCATCCATGCTGTTATGAATGGTAAGATTTCTTTCTTTTTAACAGCAGCGTAGTATTCCATTGTGTAGATGTACCCCAGTTTTTTACCCACTTATCTGCTGATGGGCACTGAGGCTGTTTCCAAACCTTAAACTATTGTAAATTGTGCTGCTGTGAACATAGAGGTGCATACATCCTTTCTGATTGGTGTTTCTGATTTCTTGGGATATATTCCTAGAAGTGGGATTACTGGGTCAAATGGGAGTTCCATTTTTAGTCTTTTGAGGAAACTCTATACTGTTTTCCACAGTGGCTGCACCTGTCTGCATTCCCACCAGCAGTGCACAAGGGTTCCTTTTTCTCTGCATCCTCACTAGCACTTGTCCGTTTTTTCAGTTGTTTGGGGGGCGGGGGGGAGGGGAGGAGGTAATTCCACTCCCCGGTTCCATCTTGGACCAAAACAGAAGTTCAGATCATTCATTTTTGAGAGTCATGTCCCTCAAGTCTGTGGTATTTTTTTATTAAATTTTTGTCCATTTCCTGCCCCCTTCATTGCTGTCTGCTCTTTCTGGAACTCTTAAAATAGTGTACCTACTGAACTAGTCCACCTACATATTCTATCCCTTTTCCCCACACATTTCTCTTCTTGGGAGACTTTGAAGGGAAAGGGTAATGAATTTTGTCTGTGTTTATCACGAGAGACTAGAAACAACACCTACTGTTTAATGAGTGCCCAACAAATTCCATCTTTGTCTTTTTGTGCTACTGAGTGATCTTTTGGTTTGTTTGCTTTCCCTTTCCAGCCCTACTACTGTATATTTGGTTTTAAGAATTCTTTCTCGCCCTAACTGGTTTGGCTCAGTGGATAGAGTATCGGCCTGCGGACTCAAGGGTCCCAGGTTCGATCCCAGTCAAGGGCATGTACCTTGGTTGCAGACACATCCCCAGTCGGGGGTGTGCAGGAGGCGGCTGATCGATGTTTCTAACTCTCTGTCCCTCTCCCTTCTTCTCTGTAAAAAAAAAAATCAATAAAATATATTTTTTTAAAAAGAATTCTTTCTCATTCTCTGTGGTTCTTTTCTCAATGCATTCAATTCTTAATTGTTTATTGGCTAGAGGCCCAGTGCACAAATTCGTGCATGGGTGGGGTCCCTCGGGGTGGCCTGCAGGGATTGGGGGCCAGCTCATGCCCCCGCCTCACAGCCCCACCTGGCACCCTGCCTTGGCCTGGCACTGCCCCTCATCTGCTCTACCATCCCACCTGCGGGGTGATGAATCGGGGCAGGGGGCGGAAGGGCCTGCCTGACTCTCTCAGCGCCTGTGAGCTGGGTGATGGTGCCGCCCCTGAGCCATCGCCGCTGGTCACAGTCTGCAGGGTGACTGGCCGGGCGATTGCATCCCTGCTCGCACCTGCCTTGGCCTGGCACTGCCCACTCACCTGCTCCACCATCCTGCCATGGTCCACTCTCCTTGAGGCCAGTGGTGGCTGGCAGCGCCTCCACTGCCATGGTTGCCGACACCCACCATGTTCCACGCTGCGCCCTGGTGGTCAGTGCACATCATAGCGAGAGGTCAAACTCCCAGTCGAACTCCAGATCAAGGGGACAAATTGCATATGAGGCTTTTATTATATAGGATGATTGATTTGAGAGAAAGAGGGAGGGAGAGAGAAACATCGATTTGTTGTTCCACTTCTCCATGCATTCACTGGTTGATTCTTGTCTGTGCCCTGACCAGAGATGGAACCTGCAATGATGTTTCAACCCACTGAGCCACCCCACCAGGGCCAATTCTTTCTTTTAATAATTATTAGAGAATGTTCATTATCAGCAAGGAGGGGTGTGTTTAAGTTGGTTGGGTTTTGTTTTATTGGTTTTTCTGTTTTCTTAGCTTTCTTTTTTCCTTTTTTCTTTTATCGATCTCGGTCATGCCGGGAGCATAGCAGCCATGGAAATGCACCACCCAGATGACACTTCAAGAGAGAATTTGTCATGAGGAGTGCTGTCAGCTGACAGATTTCAGCGGCATTTGAGCTGAGGGACACACTTTCCCCAGGCAAGTCCAGTCAATCACTGAGCATGGTGAGGAGAAGGGGGTCCCAGTGCGGGGTGCATTTCAGCCCAGCAGGCTCCTCTAGTGGGCAACCTTTGCTCTGAAGCTGGCTGAGACTCTCTTGGAGCTGCACCACAGTCTAACTCTTCCTACTGACCATCCTTCTTATTTGTTTTTTGCTGTTGCTTTTTTAATATGTTTCTATTGATTTCAGAGAGGAAGGGAGAGGGGGGGAGAGAGAGAGAGAAAATAAAAACATCAACAATGAGAGAGAATCATTGATCAGCTGCCTCCTGCAAGTCCCCCACTGGGGGATCAAGCCTGCAACCTGGGCATGTGGTTCATAGGTCAACACTCAATCAACCTGAGCCCCTGCGGGGGGGGGGGGGGGCATTCCTTCCCCTCTTCTTTCTCACTTACCAGTCCTGCATCTCAGTCTGAAGACTTTCCCTGTCAACTCCTGTTCCCTCTTCTCTTTACTCATCGCAAGCATCACCCCCAATAAATCTCATGTGCTCCTGACTGTATTTGGTGTCTGCTTCCCAGAGGATAGGAACTGACACAGGAGTTTTCTTCATGCGTCAGATGACCCCTGCTCAGCCATTTGTATTTAAGGGGAAAGTATTAAACAGCAGACTGCAAGCTCCATAGGCACGAGGGAGGCTTTTTTTACCGGTGGATTTTGCTTTTCAGTCATTGGGCCAGGAGCCAGCGGTCTCACTGGAAATCCTCCAAATGTTAGTATATGGAATTTTTCTGTGGAGACGTTCTGTGTCTGCAGATAAGAAACTTCTGGTCTTCTGACTGGAGGTGGCAAGCTTGTGTCTGCCCTTGCCGCGCAGGGCAATGGTGGCGGGGTCAACGGTTCTTTCACACCACGCCTCCCTCTGCCCCTCTGCCCCTCTGCCCCTCTGGGGCCCCCGAATCGTCTTCTCCTTATCGTCTGTCTTCCCCTGTCCTGGTAGCTTAGTCTCTGACTCTCTCCTGGTCCACGTCCAATCTTCCAAAACATTGCTGAAATCCTCTCTCTGCTGAGATACCATTTTCTGTGTCCTTGTGGATGTATGCCTTCCTCCTCTCTTTACTACCATTTCAGCGGCTCTTAAAAGAAAAAGAAGATGCAATTCATCACCAAAAACAGGAAGCTCCCACGTCTGTCTGACACTGACCCATGTGGAGAGTGGGCTGTAGAAGGGCAAGAGTAAAAGCTGGACCATCAGTCCAGAGGCCACCGCTGTGGCAGAGGTCTGGGACGGTGGCAGTGGAGAGGAGGAGAAATAGCTAATGCCAGCTATATTTAGGCGATGGCTTTTTTTTTTTTAATATATTTTATTGATTTTTTTACAGAGAGGAAGGGAGAGGGATAGAGAGCTAGAAACATCGATGAGAGAGAAACACCCATCAGCTGCCTCCTGTACACCTCCCCCTGGGGATGAGCCCGCAACCCAGGTACATGCCCTTGACCGGAATCGAACCTGGGACCTTTCAGTCCTCAGACCGATGCTCTATCCATTGAGCCAAACCGGTCAGGGCCTAGGCGATGGCTTTTACGTATGACTACAAATTCTTT
>PVJC01013871.1:0-37322 GCA_004026665.1 Murina feae
CATCCATCCATCCATCCATCCACCCAATAGATGTTTAATGACCCAATGTGCCAGGCACAGAGAAAAATGACAGCATACTTATGTCTACAGTTAAAAAATCTTTTACATATATGATTGATTTTCTTGCTACCACCATGTGAGTTGGCTGTTCTACATGAGGAAACAGGCTCTGAGAGGCTGTGATTTATTTACAATAGCACAGCCAGCAGGTGGCAGTCTGGACATGAATTCAGGTTTACCTCCTGGTATGAATTCACACATATGGGTCAAGTATAATTTCTCAACTAGCCTCACTGTTCCTAATTAAAGGTCATGATCCAGTCAATACATATTTACTGAGACTGCGCTAGGCTCTGGGAGATGCAAAGACTGGGTCCCTGCCCTCACAGAGCTTGTGGCCTAGTGTGGGGGACAGACATTAATCATGTAACCACACAATACACATTTGTTTTCAAGTATGAGGGAGAGCCGACATAGTTATGAAAATCAGGGAAGTCTTCCAGGAGCAATAATCATTAAGATGCGTTCTGAAGAATGAGTCAGAGTTCGCTTCGGTGAGGGGGTGGGGTGTGAAAGAAAATCATACACAGAGAAGGGGAAGCACGTGCAAGGGCCTGGCGGCAGGAAGTCCCGATGTGCCGACATTCTGAGAGGATGGCTCGACTGGCATATAGAGGGTGAAAGGGAGCCTGGCACAGGATGTGGTTCCATGATAATGATTTTTTTTGCTTTTAGCTTAAGAACAAGGGGAAGCCACAAGTCAAGAGAATGCCATGATTAACGTTGCTCTTGATTCTGACTTCTGTGTGGGGGTGGATTGTTCAGGAGCAAGGGTGGAAGCAGGGAAAACAGCTGGAAGGCTTTTGTAGCTGTCCAGGCGAGAAGTGGTGGTAGCTTGGACCAGGGTGGTGGTGGTGGAAATGGAGAGAAGAATCCCACAGGTGCCCCTTGCTCTGCTCAAGCCCAATTTCTTCCTAGACGCTGGAACCAGAGTGTGCTCACGAATTTGCAGCGTGGAAGCCTGTCCACACTTCAGGACTCTGCTGGGTCTCCTCTCCCAGGAAGCCTTCTCTGGACAATGCAAGTTCTCCCAGATCTTTCAGAAGTCGTGTCTGTCTTCTGCACTGTCCGTCTCACACCTGATTCTTCGCTATGGCTTGGCTGTTCTCCGGTCCATTTCTGGAGATGCCTTCACTTCTCTTGTTGTCTTGCTTTCTCCCTTTGGAAAGTAAATGCTTTGTTGGCATTTGCTGAATGGTATCAACAGAGCTCCCTTGGAAATTACACTTGTAAACGATTACTCATGCCAATTGCCTTTGCTTCCCCTAAATTAAACACCGGTTGCTTATATCTGTCTTCACGATCTTGTTCTATCAAAACGTATGTCCCAATTTTTCTATTACTTCCTCTAAACTCTTTTCCTTATTTCTCCTAGTAGAAAGCAGCTTCAGGGGAAGGGAGTGGGGGTGGGGTATGGCCAGGAGTATAATTAAAGAGGGGCTATCTGACCAGAATTCCTATACCTTTTAATGGGGTATTTGATTAAGCCTTTCTACAGGCACCATTATTCATGCCTTGATGGAATCTCATTTTATAGCCCTTAATACACGGACCCAATTTATCCACATCACATTGTATTCTAATACTTGTCATCCAAGTTATTAGCTATCTCCTCTCACTGTAAAATCATCAGCAAGTTTGATTAGCTTATTCCCCGGGGGATGATAGCGGAGATAAGAACAGACACAGTACAATATGACCACCATGGTTCTGCATCCTCAAAAGAGGACTGCCAAGCGGAATCCACTTATGGAGCTGGGGTGGATGAAATAAACATCTGCTCTGGGGCAGGGTCCCTGGGTTGGCCCCAGGAGCCATGGCTGCAAATTCCTCCACACTCCGAATGTTCTCCCTGAGAGGCACAGCCCAGGACACCACTTCTGCTGTAAACCCCCATTCTTTCCCTACCAGGGCTGGCAGGCCAGCCGGCCCAAGGAGACACATAGTGCTATGGGTAGCTCTTTCTCCAGCACACATGGGCTCTAAGCAGCCAGCCCTGTCTTCCCCTTCTCTAGAACCAAACCTGAGGCTTGGAACTCATTGGTGGCTTCAGTCCTTTCTAAGCAAGGTCGCCCCTAGCCAGAGAGAGAAGGGGCCTGCGTGACCCCTATAGGACGGCGGGCTCAAAGCCCACAGAGAGTTTCCAATGCCCCCTCCTCTACCCACCCACCTCTCATCAGCCTGATCAGGCAAAACAGCCACAGTCCCCTCTGGAGTCCTTTAAAAAAAATCATCGTTTAACCAAAGGTCCTACAACAATTCTTGTGCTTTTCCAAGTGGAACAGGGGAGGATGGCAGAGGCTCACTCTGTGGTGGCACTGCTCCTTCAGGAATGGAGCCTCATCCTCTTCCCCCCGAGTCTAGGCTGGACTTAGTGTTTCTAATACACAGAGTAATGTGAAGTCACGGTGTGTCACTTCTGAGACTAGGTTATAAGAGGCATTTTTGTTTTATTTTGTTAATCCTCACAGGAGGAAAATTTTCCACTGATCTTTTAGAGAGAGTGGAAGGGAGGGGGAGAGACAGATACAGCAATGTGAGAGAGACACATCAATTGGCTGCCTCCCACACCCCCCAACCAGGGCCAGGGCTCATGCCTGTAACCGAGGTACGTGCCCTTGACTGGAATTGAACCCAGGACCCTTCAGTCTGCAGGCCAATGCTCTATCCACTGAGCAAAACCAGCTAGGGTTATAAAAGGCATTTTGACTGCTTCCCTCTCTCCCTCTGGTTGTTGGCTCTGAGGGAACACCCCATGGAGAGGTCTATGGGACTGAGGAGGAACGGAGGCCTCGAGCCACAGTCGTGCCTTCAGATGAAACACAGCAGCTCTGGATGATTGCTGGACTGCAACTTCTTTAGAGACCCTGAGACAGAACCAACCAACTGAGCTGCTCCCAGGTGTCTGACCCACAGAAACTGTGCAAGGCAATAGATATTTGTTGTTTTAAGCTGCTAAACATTGGGTCATTGGTTATAATAGGTAATAACACACTCCCACTACCTCAGAGGAAGGCCTTGGTCCGGCCTTCCCTTTAGTTCCCTGTAGATCTCTTCTCTGTTTAGGAAGCCTGGTGTCCCTTTGGTACCCTCTACCCGGCTGGTCCATGACTTATACCATGTGTCCTCACAGTCATGAGGATTGTGTCCTGAGAAGAGAGGGACAGAGGGGGGAAGAGCTCCCCAAGACCTGGGTCTGGAATTCACCTCCTTGCCTGCCATCACAGTGACACCTGGGATTAGGAGAGTGACTTTTTGCAGAGAGCAGCCTTCCTGAGGCCATGGACCGCTCTTGTTTCTGAACATGGGGGGTGCCTAGTGACAGGTAGGCCAACAAGCTATTACGAAAAGACTTTCCAAATAACAGGTTTCCTTTTGTATCCTCTTTTCATCTCCTGTCCCCTCTTGCTCTTCTGCAGATTCTGCAAAAGGTCGTGTCTCCTTTCAACTTTACAGTTAAGCACATCTAACATTAAGTGGGGATTCCAAAACTGGATGGAGATGTAATCTGGCTTAAATGTTGCAAGGTGCGCCACTCGACTCCGCCCCACTGGCTGTGTCCTGCCAGCACAGACACAGTCATGAAGGAGGTGTTGGCCGATTCTCACTTCTCCCAATTATACAAGAGATAGAACGTGGTTTTTGATTAAAAAAAAAAAAAAATCCAGGTTGCTCTTCTGTCTGATCAAAATCTGTCTCAGTTCTATGAGGCAAGATAGGATAGTTACAGGTTTCAATCTCTTGGAAGGCTTGGAAAAGGCAACAAAGCAGGGGACTTAAGCAGCGGAGTGAACCCCAAAGCAGTGGTTCTCTAAGCAGAGCCCCCAGGCCAACAGCATCAGCACCATCTGGAAACTTGGTGGAAAAGCAGATTCTCGGGCCCCACCCTGACCTACTGAATCAGAAACTCTGGGGCCAGAGCCCAGCAATCTGTTTTAACAAGCCCCTCAGATAATTCAGAGGCATGGCTACAGGCTGACTATCACTGACGTAAAGGATTACACATCTACATTATTCATTCATCCATTCACAAGACATTGACTGAGTGCCTACTATTTGCCAGACACACTGGGGCAATGAGGAGGAGTTATGAGGAACTCCTTCCTCAAGGAGCCCACAGTCCTCCCGCCCTTGTTTTAGGACAAAGTTTGAAGAGAGAGCAGGAATTTGAAGACGCTAATCCAGCGAATGGAAATCTTCTTTACATGTAACTTTTTTCAATGCACAGAAGGAGCATTGAAATTGTCCCCCCTCCCCGCCCCCCCAGGAATGATCATACTCTCAAAATAGTAGCTCTTCTAAAGTAAGTAAATGTGTGGGTTTAATGTATCATGTACAACTGGTTCAGTCTTTTAAATTTAAAGAAAAAAAAAAGATTATGTAATTTCACCATGAATGAAATGCAGGATTACCTTGAAGATTCACTTAGGTTTGTACCTATTTTTCCATGGACAAATTATTTTGTCCTTTTGTCATCTTTGATTAAGTAAAAGTTTCTTCCCTCTTTTTCTGTGAGCCGAAAAACATCCTAACAGCTAAGACATATCATGTGCTTCCTACAGCTGGGCTTGGGGCTAGCACTACATTCATTAACTCATTTGATCCTCCCCTGGCCTTAGAAAGCAGATGTAGCAAACACACAGAACCTACAGACGAAGAACAGAGACTGGAAGAAGCAGGAAAGGAACCTAGACCCATCTCTTAACCTCCTATGAATTATCTGCCTGTACTTTCCATTCCACTGCGTCATTCCACTGCTCATTAAACTACTGATTAAGCCCTGGCTGGTGTGGCTCAGTTAGTTGGCTGAGCATCCTCTGTGAACCAAAAGGTGGTGGGTTTAATTCCTGGTCAGGGCACACAGACCCAGGTGGAGGGCTCGATCCCTGGTTGGGGCGTGTGCGGGAGGGAGGCAACCGATCCATGTTTCTCTCTCACATTGATTCCCACCACCCCTTGCTCTCTCTGCCTTCGTCTCTCTAAAGTAAATAAAATCCCCACCACTGATTGATTGGGAAAACATAAAAGAAAATAGCACCACGCCCCTGAACGATTTCTAGGATGACACCATTGGCTAAAGCTCAGCTGGGGGATTTATTTTCAGAAGTTAAGTTCATGCTAGATTTCTCCGTCAGCACCTTAGATAATTAGGAGCTGACTATAAACTTGTATGGTCACAGCATGAGTGGCCTGCGTACACATCTCCACGCTCAACAGATCCAGCCTGGAGAAGGGGCCCCCGCGTGTGCTCCTTTCTCAGGTCGCCTCGGCGATGCTCAAGGACCCACAGTAACACTATCAGGGTAGATGATTTTCCTGTGGTTGGGGATGAATTGAGTTAATCCAGTTAAGCCTGAGCCTTTGTGACTATGGACGCCCATAATCCAGCAGCTGAGGGGGTGAAGGGGGTGACCAATAGCCAGAGAAGAAATCAAAGCTGTCTGGCCGGGCCAGCAACACAGTCAGCAACCCTGTGGCATGGGTGCGAGGCCTGCCTCGGCTGGCTACGTTCATCCGCCGGCCTGGCGATCCTTCATGGGCAGGGCATCCTGAGTCTCCCACCTTTTAGCCACCAAACAAGATCAGGAGGCCTCGTCTCCTTACGGCACCCCGGGGAGAATCTGGTGATTTTAGTCATAGGCACCAATGGCATGTAAAGTCCACGTGGGCTGTGTAGACACCAGGTGGGTATCTTTCAAGCTACATACTAGCATGCAACGTGAGGTAAACTGAAACGCATTGCCTTTTCCCTTGGCTCTCTGTAATCAAGGATTTTTAGACCCTCAAGTTCAACCCCTATCCATTTCTAATTCGGGGTGCTCATTGGCTTCTGCCGAGACATTGATTTGATTAGTGGCATTCTGTGGAATTACAGACATGATCTGTTGAGCTTGCAGATGCATGATTTATTTCAAGATTCTGAAATGAGACACACACCTATTAATGGCACACTGGGGGCTGGGAGATTCTTTGAAAGCATTTCATGCATATAAATGGGATATGTGATGAAAGTATCTGCTTAGAGTCACTGTCCTGACGCCAGGGACCACCCCACTGTGCTCCCCATCCTCGCGGAGTGACGGCTCCTCGGGAAACCACTGGGATTAGATGATCTGGCATTTGGACATCCGTGTGCCGCCTCATTTATCTACCTGTGACAGGGACAGTGCTGGAAGAGAATCAAAAGATGACAAATTGCTTCTGGTTTTAAAGGAGCTGTTCAGGATGGGTGTACGCCCAGGGGGGACCAGGTGTCATGCCAGGAGCCATCACTTCATCCCATTTTAAGGCCACATTTTGGCAAACACCAACCAGCACATGATTGCTGTCTGCTTTCACCAGTGGGTTTAAGACACCTGCTCTGTAGGCCTGAAATCCAGTCCTTCTGAAGATGGTGCGGAGGGAGCAGACCTGCCCACACGCTCCTGGGAGGCGAGATGGCAGGCATGCGCAAGGGCTCCAGATGAGAGGCATCTGTCCTATGTCGAGGCAGACAGATAACACGGAAGGATTTTGCAGGAGTCCAGAGTAGAGATACAGTATCAGTAAATGACTGGGCAAGACTGACTCCTGGAAGACAGGAGACAAAAATCTTCACCCCAAACTCCTAGGATACTGATCACTGGAATCTGTTTTTGTGGATAAAGAATCCCCCAAGCTTCCAACCTCCTTTTGGGCAGGGAGGAGGCACATGGCAACTTTCAAGTTGGCCCACCTGAGCACAGGTCTGGCTTCTGCTACCCTCTGCTTACCAGCCAGGGGTCTAGCCACGGCTGGGCATCACTCCAGCTGTGGCCCTACTGCCTGCTTTCCCACCCATGCCCCCTCTCTGGAAACGACCATGTATTACACGGTCAACACATTCAGTCCTCTCTCTGGAGGTGAACATTCCTTAGCCAAGCCAGTTTGTGTTTCTTCTCTGCCATGTGCTAAAACTCACAAGGCCAGAGAAGTGCCTCACTATGCTTATGCACATAGATGCCATGTGCTCTGCTAAGCGATAACTCATAGCTACTCATTTTATCCTGACACTCTCTGAGACAGGTCCCAACACTCTTGTCATGTTGTGGATGAGGAAAACGAGAGATGGAAAGATTGGCTGAAGGTCACCGAGCTGGTGAGGAGCAGAGCCACAGCCATGCCCACATAGCTTGGCTCCAGAGTCCACCTGGTTCCTAAACCCTCTGCGGCCACTCTAACATAACCCTCCTTCATACACAGCAGCTGAACCCCACGCGGGCATGGGTTTCCCGGGCCTTCCTCGTTGCCCAGGCCCAACCCTCTGGAATGGAATTCAGTGGGTGCTTGGAGCAGGAGTGCAGAACCTGCACTGTGGAAAGACAGAGGCTCATCTTCAATCCCCCTACTTTTTCTAAATTCAGGTCAGATGTCCAAATGTTAATGTGGGGCTTGTTTGTTTCACCATGTTACCCCAGGCTGCTTCACAGATGGTCTCTCTGTCTTCCTTCCTTAGACAAGCACCTGGCCCCCACCCCCACCTCCTGTCTCTGGCAATGATACTGCCCCATTATACATTTCAGCTCAAAATTCCAATTTTCCACATAGCAATGAGGCATATTTATAGCACAAGTCACATGCCAAGGCATTTGCAAGTTTATCATCCTATATAATAAAAGGCTAATATGCAAATCGACCAAATGGAGGAACGACCGGTAGCTATGATGTGCACTGACCATCAGGGGGTAGACACTCAATTTAGGGGCTGCCCCCTGATGGTCAGTGTGTTCCTACAGGAGGAGTGCTACTCAGCCAAGAAGCCGGGCTCACAGCTGGCAGCGCAGTGGCGGTGCTAAGAATATCCAACTGACGGCTTAGGAAGCGGGCCTAAGCCATCAGTAGGACATCCCTTAGGGCTCCCAGACTTTGAGAGGACACAGACCAGGCTGAGGGATATGCCCCCCTAAGTGCATGAATTTTGTGCACCAGGCCTCTATTGTCTAATAATAACCTGGGAGCATATCTACCATGCCAATCCACAAAAGCAGGCAACAGTGCACTGTTTCATTCCACAGATGGGCAAAGGGAGGTGGGAGGTCACAACAAGGTTGCAAGGGCATCCTAAACTGCCAGGTCTCTTGAGCCACTTATGTACAAGTCTGTCTCTGGATTGCTTCCTCTCATCTTCCTGTTCCACAAACTTATCTGAGGCCTGGGAATGAGTGATGTTATCAAGATCGAATTGTACTGCATCTGTGTCTATCTCCAGCTCTCAGAATACTAATAAGCAATCTAAGCTCTGGTGGCAGGAACATCAACGGTTAGTTTTCTGCCAAAACCCATTCTCATTAGTAGGTTTACATGCGTGAAACACATACGTGGAGTTTTCGGTCTGCACAATTCTCTCATCACCCTAAGTTGCAACTAATCAGAATGCTGAGTGGTCTATTCTCATGCAGAACACAACCAACTGCCTTCAGTGTCTGCTGAGATGACTCTGACTTCTGTTCTGGTCAGGAAATGAAAGGGTAGATCATAACCTATAAGCAGATTGAATAATATTCCTTCAGCATCAAAATTGTGAAACTTCTTTTTAAATAGTTATTACAGAAAGCCCTGATCCCATGTGAAAGCGATACAAGAAACATAGAGGATGAGTTTGCTACATGTAAGTCTGGGATTAGAAACTGAAAATGCTGGAAGTTTCATAAAGACAAATTGGCCTCAAAAAATGGACACACCATTTTGTTGGTGTTGTGCAGTTTTCCTGCCGGGGTCTCTGTTCATGGAAAACACAATGGGGTGAGTTGAGTCTGGCATACTAGTCCCCGCTCTGCCCCTTCCAGCTGTGTGACCTTAGGAAAGTCACTGAACTTCTCTGAGCTTCCGAATCAGAGAAGCCAGCCCCCACCCATCTACTTTACTGAGTTGTTATGAAAATCAAAATGAACAAGCTACATGAGAATGCTTCATGCGTGGTAAATGCTGTAGACATTTCTAAAGATATATGATCACCCTCAAAAGGCGGTAGTGAGAACAGAAGCCTCTCATCTCGGTTTTCCAAAGAATCATCTCCTAGCGATATGGCTGAGAAGTGGCATTTGGGAGTGTGACCATGGAAGGCGGTCTCCGTCACAGCCCGCAAAAGCAGGCAACAGTGCACTGTTTCATTCGTTCACCATTCTGACTCACACTCGTCCTTCAGTCCTTACCATCAATGTGGCAACTAGTGGGTCCTCGGAAACGTGAAACAAATGAAAGAATGCCAGAGTAAGGACTTCAGTGCCTCTGGCACAGAAAGATCATCCATGGGGGTGGGAGGGACCGAGAGGAGGAATTTCTGGAAGCCTGGGACGCGGGTGATCCGCTGACTTGAATCTCAGGGATTTCCTAGGACAAGCTGGTCACCTTACCTGAGCCTCCTCCCGGCTGGCAGGGATGACAGCATCTGAACTAAGGAAAGCTTGGCAGAAGGCATGTGTATCTCTGTGTTCCTAAAGAGTGGGTCCCTAGAGATTTATAGCCTGGGCACTTCCCTGCCCCCCTTTTGCCCCCATTAGTTTCCATTTCCCTAGCTGACACCATCTTCTCACTGCCAGGGATCCAACAGAATCACACCCCGTCTATTTTTCCTGCATCAGATTATCGCCTGTAAGATATTTCCCTGGTCCCTGTTGATGGCTTCCTGCCACCAGCTAAGTCTCGTACTTAACAGCTCGAGGCATTCCATGCAAACCTGCAGCTTTCAGCAGGACTTGCGCTCGGCTTCGTCAGGAGAGTGCCGAGCTCCACCAGCCACACACGTGTGCTGCAGCACTGCCATCTGGACCGGGGCTGACTGGTGCACATGGCAGGGAAATTACATCTCGGGCCAGGGAGGAGATGCGATCCGTGGGGATTTCCCCTTTAAAAACGTGCAGCAAAAGCCTGCCTGAGACCATTCAATATTCATAAATGGAAAGCAGAGATGGCGTTCCTGTTCCGCCAAGAGCAATAGCTATTTATCACGGCAAATGACTGAAATAGTTGTACGTACAATGCTTTACTCAGCGCTGTAAATTACGGTATACAGAAGATTAAACTTAAGCCTAATGCTCCCCCTGAGCTTCAACAGCTGAGTCCTATAAATGGATACCCGTTAAGAGGAGACTCTTTTTCCTGGTTACTATTTAAAAGTGTACCTCTATTAAAAGCTTGTCTTAAACATAAATTACCAGGAAGCCCGTCCCTGGGCCCTAGGCAGGCTCTTCCTCTGGGCTGTGACACACAGAGGCACATCTATGTGACATAGTGATAAGCCTGAGACTTGAATCGTGTTGTGCTGACCTGCAGAGGGACGGAGGGGAGAGGGACTTCGCAGAGGGCTGAATGAGCACTCACTTGTGGGGGAGGGAAGAGGCTTTGGAAGGAACCCCAAACCACTTCAGAGAGAATGTTTCTTCTGGTAATCTGCTGCTCTATGAAATATCAAGAAACCCTGACCGAGAGCTGAAGCCCCAATTTTTCTAGCTGGATTTTATCCTCTAAGCATTTGCTCCTCCAAGTGTGGCCCATGTATCAAAAGCACCAACATCACCTGGAAGGGTGCTAAGAAACACAGACCTACTAAGTCAGAATCCGCATTTTAGCAAGAAACCCTGGGTGATTCACACACACATTAAACTCTGGGAGTCAAGGTATAAGTAAGCAGGTGTGAACTGGGAGAAGCTCAGTAGAAATGATACTCGTGAGAAACAGGATTTACAGGAACAGGCCCTCGCAGGGGAGCCCAGGATACCGACTTCTCTTTTGTCCAATCCTGCTTTGGAACACTTTCAGGAATTTGAGGGATAGATTTTTATGAGCTGGGAATGGACGTCTCACTCTGAACTTGAGAGACAACCCAAAGCACCGCAGGGTATGAAACTGAGTAAATTAGTACAAAGCTCATGCTTTATAAATCAATCAGGATGCCTCTAATCCTCCTGTGAGTGGGAGGCTGAAAATGCATGGCAATGTTTTGAGCCAGGATTTCATTCTTTGTTGTAATTACTAGTTGACATTAAGTAAGAAAAGTATGCAAAGGTCTTTGTGTTGTTTGAGACAAAGGATTCAGGAAAGTGGTAGTCTATTAGAAAAAAAATAATCTTTCAGTATGCACGTTAAAAACTTAATGGCAATCACTGCATAAATAGATATTTATATAGATCAATTTGGAAATAAAATGAAATCTATTGTGGCCAAGCTAGCAGAGGAAAGAAACAGAAAGAGGGTTAAGAAAACTTTGCTAATCTAATGAAAGGCAGGACAGGAGTACAAAGAAGCAAATAAAATGCAAGATAAACAGAAACACAAATTAAAAGATAAAAATAAGCTCAAATATATAAAGTTATCACAATAAATGTAAATGGATAAAACTCACCTATTATAAGACACTATCAGATTGGACTTTTTAAAAAGCCAGCTATATACTGCTTACAAGAGAGACACCTAAAACAAAATAACACAGAAAAGTTGAAAAAAATTGTAAAGAGATAAAGCAAATACATACTGTCCACAAGGAAGCTGGGTAGCAATGTTAACAGATAAAATAGGGCCTGAGGCTAAAAGCATTAATAGGGATGAAGACTCCATCAGTAAAAAGACATGAGTCATAAACTTATATACACCCAATAGCGCAGCCTCAAAACTGTAAAGCCAAAGCTGTTAGAGCTCCAGGAGAGACTTATACCCATCACAGGAGACTTAAAACCCCCTTTACAGACCAAGCAGACAAAATGGCTTAGATTATATGAATAATCACAGATATTACAGACCGAGCAGACAAAATGGTTTAGATTATCTGAATAATAACAAAAAGAGAGATTCTATGAATTTCTAATCACGTGATACATTAACAAAACTGACCACCTTCCTGGCCAGCATGGCTCAGGGGTTGAGTGTTGACCTATGAATCAGGAGGTCACGGTTCGATTCCCGGTAAGGGTACATGCCCGGGTTGCGGGCTTGGTCCCCAATAGGGTGCATGCAGGAGGCAGATGATCAATGATTCTCTCTCTTCATTGATCCCTTCCTCTCTGAAATCAATAAAAACATTTACAAAAACAAACAAAAACCTGATCACCCAGTAATCAGTCACAAAGGAAGTACCATCTATAATGATAGTAAAAGGGTAATATGCTATTTAGACCTTCCTGACGAAGCTGGGGCTCCAAGGGAAGCCCAGGTCCCAGGTGCGTGCAGGCAGCCATAGGGAAGCCTGGGTCCTGGGTGCCAGAGGAAAGCTGGTGCTAGCAGCCAGGGGAAGGAAGGCCTACTCTTGCACGATTTTTGTGCATCGGGCCTCTAGTTAAGCTATAAAATGGTTAACATAACTAATATTCTTTGGTAGCCATCAGAAGTTAAACTAAGCTTGAAAGTAAAACGAATAGTAATGCTCCCCTCTGACCACGGTTTTACGTGTGAAACTAAAGCCACACACATAAATTACCACTTGGCATCGGTATGATTTTTTTTCTATGTGTGGTCTAGTTGCTATGGGACCAGGTTAACATTTATCAGGAGTAACACCAGAAACAGGAAACTCCTAAGCTATTATAACTTCATTATTTTGTACTTTGAACTAAATTCTAAACCAAAGGGACCATGAAGTACCTGATTCCAGGAAGAAAAGAACAGACGTGCGTGGGTTAATTATGACCTAGCCAGGCAGCACTAGAGGCTGCTATTGGTTTATTCCCCAGACAGTGCCCTGTTCTGCCATCTCTTCCGACTCATTGACGCTGGCTGGACGAAAGAGACTGCCCTGAAAGTGCTCCTGGCACCTGGGAAAAGGTGCTATTCAACGGACGTGGCACCATACAATTAATGGCTCACTGGAATCAAGCAAAGACTGTTGTTAACAGTGTGTATGGGACCTTCTGTCTGCTCTTGCACAGGGCCAAGCACTTCGGAAAAAACGATCAGGGCACGCTGCATAGGAGACACACAAAAATATAGGCCCAAATGCTTTGGGGGCTGGGGGGGGGGGAGAGGGCGGGGCAGAGAGGGAAGAGTCCCCCCCAACGAAATCAAAACCAGACAGATGGTCCTTCCCCTGGACTGTGCTGCCAGCCCAACACCATTCCAGTGCTGGCGAATAATAAAACAAACATTAAGCAGGAAAACACCAAACAACCTAAAAAGAATGGAATAAAGGGTCGGGGTAATATTGATCAAACCATTGACGACAGGTCTGCACGTTCTGCAGGTGAGTGGGGATGGGGAGATGGAGCAGTAGAAAGAGAAAGGAGAGGACCACAGCTCTTCTGCCTGTGCCATGGGCATGCGTCCACGGTGGTCAAAACAGCTGGTGGTTTCCCGGCTCACAAGCGTCATATGCCACAGAGCGGGGAAGCTCTCACGGGCACCCACCCGTTTCGGGCCTCCTCGCTGGTGCCCCAGCCCCACTCAGCAAACACACATCAGCATCACCCTCCTTCCAAGAATAGCTGAGGCAAAGGCTTATTGTGAGGGCAGAAGTTCCTCGCCACCGAACCCTAGGCGAGCATTCGTGGGGATAAGAATATGAGAGTGGTTGGCAAGAAAGTGGCACAGAGTTTTCAGAGAGTTGTTCCCTGCACCAGCAACTGGATTCACTTTTTTTTGGCGCCACCATCAAGACGACATCCCAGATGTGACAGTAATGCAGGTCACGGAGTTAGGGGGTCAGTCTGGGCCCGAGTCCATGTGACCTCACTCCTGGGGACAGATGTAGCAGCGCTCCTGCGGAGACGGGCACTTGTTGGAGAGGTTACGCACGGGGGAGGGCGGCCCCAGACAGCAGAAAACCACAGCCTCGACACAAATGAAGCCACACTTGTCTTAGAAAAACACGCCTCTGGAGGAGGCTCAGGAATTTGAAGCAATAGTTCCTGGGGAAGAAAAGCAAAGCATCTGTGATGCTAATACACAAGCAAAGAACAGCGTATATCAGAAACCAAACCTTAGAAATCTGTCGCTCCAGTTTTGTACACTAAAGACTACGGCTGCTTTCTCAGGAAAAAAATTGTGATTCGCTCCATGTGAAGTAGGATTCATCAAAGTGAAATGATGTACTTACTCTTTCATCCTTTATTTCCCCCGTTGGCATTTGTGTCTCCTATGCAGCCACCCCCAATTTGCACTCGCTTTTCACAAGTGTCTGCCCTCGTGAAAGAGCAGAGGGAGAGTCCTGCACGAAATGTTAACTACCATGTCTCCTCAACTTCTGGAATCCACTCATTGTGAGAGGCCACATCACTTTATTTTATTTATTTTTTAAAATATATTTTATTGCTTTCCCACAGAGAGGGAGGGAGAGAGATAGAGAGTTAGAAACATTGATGAGAGAAACATCGATCAGCCGCCTCCTGCACATCCCCCACCGGGGGTGTGCCCACAACCAAGGTACACGCCCTTGACCAGAATCGAACCCGGGACCCTTCAGTCTGCAGGCCTACGCTCCATCCACTAGCCAAACTGGCCAGGGTGAGGCCACATCACTTTAATAGCTCCTTTTTCCGAGGTAGGCAGACCTGCCGTAGTAAATATGCAATGATGGGACCAGCACTTTAGAAACAACAGTGCTTGGGATCTTCTTCAGAGACCTGCAGTGTCCCAAGGTCAGCCCACACGATCCTCACATGGGACACTCGGAGGGGACTGGCAAAGCACTAGAACAAGCTCCTTGAGCAAATGCTCCTGAGGCTTTTATTTTTTTATTATTTAAAAAAAAACATGTTTTATTGATTTGTTACAGAGAGGAAGGGAGAGGGATAGAGAGTTAGAAACATCGATGAGAGAGAAACATCGATCAGCTGTCTCCTGCACACCTCCTACTGGGGATGTGCCCGCAACCAAGGTACACGCCCTTGACCGGAATTGAACCTGGGACCCTCCAATCCACAGGCTGACGGTCTATCCACTGAGCCAAAGTGGTCAAGGCAAGGCTTTTATTTTTAAAATGTATTTTTAATTGATTTCATAGAGGAAGGGGGAGGGACATACACACACACACATAGAGACATCAATAATGAGAAAGAATCATTGATCAGCTGCCTCCTGCACACTCCATACTAAGGATTGAGCCCACAACCCGGGCATGTGCTCTGACTAGAAATGGAACCAGGACAGTGGAATTGCAGCTCAGACTGGAGCTGGGTGCCAGCATCAGGATGTGAGGTGCGAATCATGTGTAGTCAGAAGCACCCTTCAATACCCTTCTGCTCATCCAATACACCCCACATGGTCTGGGGACAGTGGGCTCTTCCCACAGCCAGTGTCTCCTCCAGGGGTTGGGAAAGATCTTTGATTCTCTGCTCAGGCACCAGATGAAGGAGTGGGATTTATTAGAAACAAAAGTGCATTAATATCATTGCCAGGGCATGTGGTGAATTCAGATAAATTACTAGTGATGAGACTCTTGAGCGTGAGAGATGTGTTTTTGTTTTGCCCTCCAAGACCTCCGAGAGTCATGACAGGCTCATGGCTGCTGTGAGTCTCCCTCTGGAACCGATCTGGCTGCGGCGCTTCCCAAGCTTGTGTCCACCCAAATGCGAGCTGCCAGAGCCCTGATTTACTTCTCCGGGAAAGGAGGAAAGGAGCGCTGTCTGGGAAATGCTGCTCGACTCACTGCGCAGGATGGGGAGGATCCAACGTGACCTTTGCATGAGGGCTGGCAACATTCTTTCCTCGGATTTAAATAGAGCGACGACTGTTCCCCCAATTTTCCTCGGTGGAGGCAGCTCTGAGGAATGGACTGGAAGAACCCATACAGCACAGTGAGGACAAGCCAGTGATGAGTCAGAGGCCAGGGTCATGTTACAGTGCCAGCCTCCAGAACCCAGCTGTGGTCCGGATCACAGCAGCAGCCTCCCAGCGCCTGTGGGGGAGGACGGCCCCTTGTCAGCCTCTCCAACTGTGTCTGAACAGAGGTGGCTCTTCTCAACGAGCGAGCACTGTCTTCTCAGTGAGCGTACTCGCCTCCGTGTGACATTGGGCTTTTTCACAACCAGCGAGCCAAGTTTCACTCCTTGCTTGCTTCCTCACTCTTTTATCGAGCACCAACTACAGATTTTGCACTGTTTTAACTCAGAGAACATCACGGTGAGCATAATGACAGGGCTCCTGGCTCCTCGAAATGCTTGGTCAGGTGTGCGTATATGAGTGTGTGTGTGTGTGTGTGTGTGTGTATGTGTGTGATGGGATGGATAAGCAAACAAGCATTGCAATAATAGCCCTTGTATATTCTCAATTGGTGAAGTGGACGAGGCGAAGAGTACCTGAATTGGGATTTCAGGAGTCTTCCCTTCCACCTGCCTGTCCTCCATGTCAGGAAATGAACTCCATGCTGGGACACCAAAGGCCCAGTTCCAGTCCTCAGCGTCCAGTGTTCACAGGTGACTGCTGCACAGGGATGAGTGCCATAGGACCCAGAGATACGGGGGCAGCAGGAACAGCTGCAAGTGTGTCGGGTGGCAACTGAGCTCAGCAGACACGCAGAAAAACACATAAGGTGTTGCTAGCCTAGAAACAGGTCTATCGGTGACGTGAAAGGGCAGTCACCTGCACTTGGAAAAAAAATCCCCAGATGTAACTGAAAGGGTTATTGTCAAGGTCAACAACCACCTTTGGTGGCAAATCTAGTAAACTCTTCTCTTTTCTCCTCTCACTCACCTCCTGGCATTTGACTGTGATTCTGAAACACTTTCTCTTTTAGCTTCTAGGTTGTCGTCTTCTGCTGCTTTACCTGCCAGATCACTAGGTGCTGTTCCTTCGAACTAACTCTAAACGTCGACTCCTCCTTTTTCCAGTTCAATCCACCAGCAAAGTCTGCCAGCTAAATTTCCAAATGGATCTCAAGTTTATCCTCTTCTCATCTGCCTGGTTAGGCATTGGTCCTTACGAAGTCTCCCAGGCTCCAAGCAGGTAGAATGATCTTTTAAAAATATAAACCAGGTGATGTCTTTCCCTCACTCAGAACCCTCCAGTGTCTTCTCAACATAACCAGAAAAAACCCCAAACTCCAGATTCTGGTCTAGAGGGCTCTGCAGTTCTGCTCTCCACTCGCCTCCCTGAGCTCACACACACCTCCCTGCTGGGCTCTCTGCGGGGACACTACTGTGCCAGTTTTTCATAGGGCTCAACTGAATTTTTGTTTATGTTATTTAACACATCAGAAAGTAGGTTTCAAGAAAGTCACCCCTCACCTGTCTTGTTTACCACTGTACCTGCAGTTCTAGAACAATGCCTAGTATAGAGTAGGTGCTCAATAAACATATTTCGAATAAATCAAAACCATGTGACCTGAAGAAGGTAATCTAAGACATTCAGCCTTCAAGATAAGCTGTGGTAAGATTATACGCAGAAGTTCATTTTCAATTAAAGATAAACTCAATAATCCTAAGGTTACGAAGAGCCTATTAATCTATCTCCAACTTTGAGCGGCACCATTACATCGGTTATTTATAACATTTCTACTTAACTCACAGAAACATGCAAAAAGAGAGAATTTTGCTGAATTTAGAGGAAATCACCTCTAAATTTGTGGGTCTCATGGTCTGCTCATTTGTTGGAGATAAACAAGAAATGAGAGGCAGACCTGCTGGTGGTGCCCACTCCACCTCTTCTACAAGCTTTTGCCTTTTTACTTTCTGATATTTAAAGGTGTATTAAAATGCTGTGGCTAAGGTTCTGAACACATTCACTATAACCGATTTATTCTTCCTTTCCTCCTTCCCTCAAAACTGTGCCCAAATCTGTCACTAATGCCAATAAGCAGGCAGGACCAGTGGCAGAGCTTACAAAAGTGTGGAGCAGACGGGAACTCTGCTGCCCCCAGGCACCTGTCACTTAGTCTCCAGCATCCCTCAGGAAACAAAAATGACTTTTCTGTATTAAAGTTAAGGGGTTGCAGATCCAAAAACATTCAACCAGGGTAGTGGTTAAAGTGATCTGGAGGCAGACAGAGATGGGGATCCTGGTTCTGCCTGACCTTAAGCAAATTTCTTAAATCCCTTGAGTCTCCCTTCCCTTGGGTGGAGATCAGGATAACAAGACCGCAGCACCTTAGGGTGCCATGGGATTAAATAACACATAAAGAGCTTAGCACACATAAGGGCTCAATAAGCTTATTAGCTTTATTGTTGTTTTTGTCTTCCATTTGCAGAGTAAAAAGAAAAGCCGGAATTTGAGAACATGTCGACCTGCTATGTTCTAGATCCAGCATTAACTCTAATTTGAGCAGTAGCAAGTTCAAAATATAAAAATGTAATGTGCAAAAAAAATGCGGTCCTATTTCGTTGTAGATGTTCTCTGTTGTAATGCTTGATTTAAGGTCTAACCCAGCGCTAATCAGTCAGTCTGTCATTTCTTTCCTTTGGATCTATTACAAGGATTTCTTTAGGATCTATTATTCGACCTGCACTTTAAGAGGGACGATGGAAAAATGACATAAAAAACAATAGCCCAGCTGGTGTACTCAGTGGTTGTGGTTCCATTCCTGGTCAGTCAGAGCATAATCCCCAGTAGGGGGCGTGCAGGAGGCAGCTGATCAATGATTCCCTCTCATCATTGATATTTCTATCTCTGTCTCCCTTCCTCTCTCAGAAGTCAACAAAAACATATTAAAACAATAAGAACAACAACAGGTATTGTTTCTGATCATAAGAAGCCCCAAAGACATATCAATCCAGGAGTTAATTCTGGATTGGAGATATAGTCATCAAATTAAAGTGAAAAAGAAAAAAAAAATCTACTCACACAATAAAGTTTGCATGGATTTACATGCTCTTGCCAAGTCTTATTAATACTGTCAGACTTGACAAGGAATATGTTCGATGAGACCATTTCCTTTAATCATTTTATACTTCTCTGGTGTAATTGAGTCTCATAAAAGACAACTCACAACAACAACAACAGAAATTTAATCCCAACAAAAAAAATTCATCTGAATTGACCCAAAAACCCAAACCCTCCACTGTGTCAAATGGCTTCTTCAGGCAAAAAGTTCTGCAGGCTAATTAGCCAGCGATGGTCCTGGGAAGCCAAGGGGCACTGACATTGGGAGGGACTGACTTTCTCTAGGGCTCAGAAGCACAAATGGTTTGCTTCCTCCTCAACTAGAGGTCACCTGGAGGCAGACAAAATAACAGAAACAACTGTAGGAAACCCTGGAACCTCATTAATGAGCCTCCCATGTGCAGCACTGCTGGGCTGGGCTGCTCTCGGTACCCAACCGATACCAGCATCTGGATGGGCATGGAAGGAATGGAGGTGCCAGCCTTCATAAGCAAGTCGCTGTCACTCATTTATTTTGCTGCTCAGCCTCTCTGCTTTAGCTCACAGTTCATTAAATTCTACTGCATCACCATCAACATGCAAAACAGCTACTTGAAGGGCATTCAAAAATATAATCAGAAAAGGGAATAAAAGCCCTCTCTGAGAAAGAGGGAAAAAATTAATCCTCTTGTCTATTAAATGACATCTAGATTCTTTGGTTGCAGTACATTTTTTTTCTCACTAGCATGACATGCAAGGATTATCTCTGTCTGATAGACGGGGTGCGGGGCTGTATGTTTCTCTGCTCAGAGGGCAAGCACCAGGCGTGGCTGAAAATTCTGAAGGAGCTGTGTGTATGGATGTGTTATTTCTTTTTCTTTTCTTTTTTGACTTGGAGGTAGGAAAGACTGCAACGTAGGGGCTTCTGTGAGCTATCCTCTTTGATGCGTTGTATATGTCTGTGATGAGGAAATTATCTTGATGATCACCAGCCCTGCGGGAGCTGAAATAGTAAACTTTCTACATGTTGCCCTGTGATTCCAGAGAAGTTATTTCTGAGCTTAGTGTACAAGTGCACATGTACACGTTTTAACTTGGAGGAAAATGTAAATACAGAAAAGCACAGAATATGATCTGACAAATGGGGATGTTTTATTTTATAGCGGTGGTGGTTAAAGGGAGGGGGGTGATTTGGGCCCCTAAGGGACGCTGGTAAAGCCTGGAGGCAGCTTCGTTTGTCATGGCCTGGGATGGAGGCCAGAGAAGCTGTTCGATATCCCACAGTGCACAGGACGGCCCCATAGCAGAGGGATACCCAGCCCCCAACGTTAACGGTGCTGCTGTTGAGAAACCCTGCTTTGGAGGAGTTCATTATATAATTATGTTTTGTGATAAAAACAGAAAAAATCATACTCCTGTCATTTAGGCAAATCATACAACGTCACCAATGTTCAACCCAATTACTAAATGATAACCGGGGTTCACCTATTGTTTTTCTCTTTAATTATAATATCACAAGTTGATTAAAAATGTTACTATTAAAAAGAATAAAGTATTTTTTCCCATTGCAGGCACCTTGTTTTAAGTTTATCTATGTGCCTGTGCATATAGACAGAACTCCTTACACACACACACACACACACACGCATATACTTGCATGTACACACACCACACACACAGGATTCTTTTTGGAAGAAACAACAACACTACTTCTGGGCTGAGGTTGGGACCCACCACAGCACTCACATACAAGGGAGTATCACACCAGGCCCTCTCCCGCTGCAGCAATCACAAGCGAAAACCCTTTGGATTCATTAAAAATCTCTGCAGCAGTTAACGGTCAACTGGTTAACGACAGCTTAACTTTTTTTTAAAAGCAAACTTTGTTTCACTGCTGTGCTATTTTCCATTTGTGAATTCCTTTAGTCATCACAACAACCTTATGGGGTATACTACTCTCCCCATTTTACGAACCAGACAACTGAAGCAGAGAGAGGCAAAGCCACCTGCTAATAAATGGTAGAGCTGGACCTTGACTCTAAGCAGATGGACCCCAGAAAGGCTATTCCCAACCATGAGGCTCTCACATCATGTCAGTGGTTCAGCCACAGTTGGGACAGGGATGCCTTCGGAGTGGGGTCAGGGCTCCAAGGCGAGGCTTTTAGTTTCTGTTGCCCCCTTTTGTCCCTAAATAGCCTCATCAACGTGCCTGAGGGGCTTTAGAAACAAAATAATCCCTTCAAGTTCTGGGAAGATATTTATAAAACACCTAAGGGGCCCTTGTACCGACCCAAGAGACCAACACAGGGGGTGGGTGCATAGAAAGGGTCTCCCAGAGGATTTCCATGCCATGCCAAGCAACGGGTCTCCCAAACTTTTTGTATCTGGGACTCCAGCTTGGGCACAAGTCAAGAGCAGAAGGAATATGGCCAGTCCTGGGAGGGGGCTTCACGTGAGCCCGATGGCGAGGTGGCCAAGGCCAGATGGACCACGGTAGGGACCTGGGAGAGATCCTGGGAGCTTCAAAGCATTTCCTAAGGGGCCTGATGTGAATGTAAACCATATTTAGAAAGCCAGATCCTCAGGACTCTTGGCAATGTGATCATCTTCAGGCCCACAATTCTTGCCTCCAAGAGTGTGGGAAGCAGAAGATGAATCACAGGCCACAGTTTGCAGGCTGACCTCAATGTGCACATCCCCTGAGATGGTGCAAGAAACGAAGACAGGAAGCACTTGACTGAATTGGTTTTCCCATTTTTCATAAGGCACATTCAACTTAATAAAAAATAGCCACACTTTATTGACAATAATAGCTACCCTTTCTTTATTTCCTTACCATGTGCCAGGAAACTACTCTATCTCCGTTCCTTCTGTGACTCCATAAGGCAAGAACGATTGCTTTCATTTTGGAGGAAAATGAGGCTTGGAAAGGATGTATGTAAGTTAACCCACGTTCACCCAGCGAGTAAATGTAAGTTAAGAGTCTAACGTGGGTCTGTTTGGCTCCGAATTTCATGGTTTTTCTAATATGGGCTTTTTCACATCACCAGTGACCTCCAAAGTCCCCATAACTAATGGCCTAAATACACACGCACACACCCTTAAACACGCAGGTCCTGGCCAGATAGCTCAGTTGGTTAGAGCATTGTCCTCATATGTTAAGGTTTCAGGCTCATACAAGAATCAACCAACGAATGCATAAATAAGTGGAACAACAAATCTATGTTTCTCTCCCTCTCAAAATAAAAATAAACAAATGAATGAACTTAAACAAATAGGAGACCAAGATCGGAATGCTGCCAGGTGCCCATCTCTCTGTGTATGCCACAATCCTCAAAATCCCGGGGCCGAATCACAGGTACTGAGATTGAGCAAGTTTCTAAAAGAGCACACAGTCCAGTCCCCTGTCATTTTACAAGTCACAAACGTAGGGTTTCAGGGCTGTGCACAGGCTGAGCCAATTGGGATCTTGCCCCAGATATGTTGGCCCTTGGGCAGTGCCCCTACCGCTGCATGGCAGCTCTGCTTCCCAGGGCCATGGCTGGGATGATTCCAGCTGCTGGGAATACACAGTTGAAAAGGACCATCCCTGGTCTTGAAAGGATCCTGGAAATTGGTGAATATTCTGAGAGAGTCCACAGATAACTGCAGTGCGTGGCAAGAGGTGGGAAGTAACACAGGAGAAAGGAGTTCTGTGGGCACTGAAAGGTGTAAATCCAATCCAGGGGGACACAGGGGAGAGGGACGCCAAGGGGAGAAGTGGGGAGAAAATGAAGCCATGCTCTGGGTATATCTGCAGAAAGGTGCCTCACACCAGTCACTGTGCACCATGAGGCAGACAGAGTCCTTATCTTGCAGACAAGATGGAGAGACACGAGGCGACTTGCCCCCACAGTTAATGGGGAGTCATGGGAATTACTTTGTTAGCCTCTAAAGTCCATGTTCTCTCCACTACAACCAACTTCAAATGCTGCTTGTGAAGGTATGGGTGGTTGGGAGGTCAGGAGTAGGCCAGGTCAGGAGTGGCTCAAGCACCCACCCCAAGTTCAATCCCGGTGGCTTTCTTTGCATATATAGTTATAGATTGAGGTTCCACATGAGATTCTATTCGAACAAAGCTCTGCAACTAACCAGACCAAGTCTGAAGCCCTGTACTACGTACGAGGTGCTACCTGGAAGGTGAATGGATCAGGCTTGGAGCTTGGGCAGGGCAGGGCCAACAGGCGATCTCTGCAGCAACGCAGTGAGGGGCAATCCCCAGCAAGCAGGCAAAGGCTCCACACCTGCCGCACTTGGAGACCCGGGGCAAGGCATTCCTAAGCTTTACCTTCCTCAAGTTCAACATGGCATCATATTGGTCTTACTTCTTAGGGCTGCTGAGAGGATTATATGTTCAAAGATATGGAGCCTAACACTTAGCACAGTGACATTCTTTTTAACTCATTGAAAATAGCAGGATTAGGGGTAAAACACCAAAAAAAAATGTCATGAATTAGGAGAAATTCTTAGGGAAACAAAGAAATTTTCATTGTTTCCGGAGAGTTGCCATGGTTCTGAGCTCTGCCTTGCCTGCTCCTGGCCTCGATAAATATGGGCTGTGAATCGACAGGACGCACACCTGGAAGATAAGGTGTCCTCATTGCTACTTGTGAGCCGGTTCAGCAGGAAGCTCAACAGAGACTGGGCTTTGGGGGATGAGATCAGTAACTCAAACCCCCAAACTAATTTATAGCCACTGCTCAAAGCAGATGCCACAAAACACTTGGTTCTCCCCCTAAACAAGACGGCTCTTGTCTCAAAAGGCCTAGGATAGAGGAAGGCACGTGAATCAGCAGAGCCAAGCCCTAGAGGCCCCCTTCACGGGCCGAGTTCTGCAGGGCACAGTGGAGTCCTGGGTTCCTTTCAGGTTTCTTTCATTAAAGTCCCTGTCAGTGAATTAAGATCCCAGTGAAGGTTTTACAGGCTCATGGGATTTCTGTCTGCCTTGCCTGTTGCTGTGTCCCAGGGCCCAGAACAGCAGCACATCCCTGTGAATGAATGCATGACGACCACATCCAGGGTGATCTGGCCTCTGCATCTGCTGGACACACAGAAGCAACTGGCCACAGAGCTTCCATGGTCATTCACCAGCCACTCCTTATGGAAGAGACTAGAAAAACCAAAGTCTGGAGACAGTAAGCAAGTAGCCCAAGGTCACAGAGCTGGCTGTGGGGAGGGGCAGGAGACAGCCTCTAAACAGAGCTCTCTGTAAACACTTTTAGTGCAGGTCAGCAAATGCTGGAAAGTGCCCTAAAGCTTAGATTTTCTTTCTGTATGCTATGAACACAAAATATACCTACAGTATATACACAGGTAAAATTTGATGTATATATACATACCACACATCTACATATTCATAAATGACATTAGGATACATAAAAACCACAACCATCCCCCAATATCCACAGGGTTAGCTCCAGCAACCCCTGCCAATACCAAACTCTGCAGATCCTCACATCCCTCATATAAAATGGCGCATGACAATGGATATAGTCGGCCCTCCAGATCCGTGGATTCCAAACCATGGACTGAACATATGTACTGTTTTCAACTGACAGTGGGTTGAACCCACAGATTCAAAACGTGTATGGAGCACCGACTGCATAGTTATGGAAAAGCCTGCTTATATATGGATCTGCACAGTTCAAACCTGTGTTGTTCACGGGTCAACTGTAGTCCATAGTTCCAAATACATTTACAGAAGAGCTTATATAAGCTCAACTCCTCTTATTTTATACCTATTATTACAGAATAGTAATAACTGAAGGGGCAGGAGGAAATGAGAAGTTCTGAGTGTGAGAAAGGGATAACATGTAGTTCATAAAATTATAATCTATCTATATAAAATCCTAAGTGACCTGCTGACCTTTCGAACATTTGACCAGTAGCTATGACACACACTGACCACCAGGGGGAAGATGCTCAACGCAGGAGCAGAAACCACAGGCATGGAAACATGGAAAAGACTGATGAATCTCAGAGGGAAGGGGGCAAGGGGGAGGGCGGAAAGAGATTAACCAACGATCTTATATGCATAGCAGAGGCCTGGTGCACGCACCGGTGGGGTCCCTCAGCCTGGCCTGCAACCTCTCACAACCCAGGACCCCTCGGTGGATGCCGGAGAGCCAGTTTTAGCCCGATCCCCGCTGGCCAGGCTGAGGGACCTCACCAGTGCACAAATCTGTGCACCAGGCCTCTAGTAATATTAAAATTGCTTTGATTTATTTAAGGCACAATATTTAATGTGCTTTGACATTTAACAGTGAAGGAAGGCACTTAGATTTTATGTTCGTCAAAAGGGAGTATGGCTTAAATAAAAAGATTGGGACATACTATTCTGGAACTCATAGCATATCACAGCATTGGAAATCATCTGGTCCAATGCCCCCTTTAAAAAGATATGGGAACTTCCACTCAGAGAGGTTAAGTAACTTCCCAACTCAGGTCAATAGCTATTTATTTGTTCCTGAGGGGAGCGGCAGGGTGGACTTTATCTGTTGTATGTTCATGGCGCCTGCACTGACAGGGAGTCCGTTTGCTGGTGACGAGATGAAGGCAATTTATTACACCAAGGATATAAAAATTCAGAGGGAAAGTGGATTCCCAAACACCTGTATTTTTTTTTTTTTTTAAACAAGAAGGATTCCTCAAAAAGGAGAAGCTGAGCCTGAAGCTTTATAGGCAAGCCTCAGGGCAGCACCCAATGGCCCAGCGGGACTTGCTCCTGACTCCCAGGCCTCTTGGTGTAGATCCGGAGACCCCACCTGGCCCTCTCTTTCAGGGGAACTAAATGTCAGGCTGCAGGAGTGACTCCTCAAGCCACCGCTCTCCCCTCTCTTTGTCACCTGCAGAGGCTGCGGAAAGGCTGAGCGGGTGGATGGCTCCACCTAAATAAGTTGAGGTTTTCTCTTACTGGCTCTGACAGGACTGAGCTTTTCAGCAGCAGGACTACAGGTCCTAAAATTGTTACCCTGCGAGCAGAGGCTGAGCCCCAGGAAGGATGTGCCCACAGGCCTGGGCTGAGACAGACAGAGGGCCAGACCCTGTCTGGGGGCCCACAGGCGGCGCTGCTCCGCGAGGCGGCAGGAGTCCACTTACCGCAGTGCGACTGGAAAACCTGTGGCTTGACGACCTGATTACAGGCACTGCACACTACGAGATAGAAGTCGTCATGTGCTGGGTAATGGCCAAATAAGTGCATATCTGTGGGGGAAATGAAAACAGGTGTTTTTGAAAAAGCAATTAAGTCTCAGAGGTGTAGAGTTTCCTCAAGGACAGTTTTTCAAATGAGACACCCAGAGAGGCAATAATCTTCGCTAGAGGGAACATGGTTAGTCATAATGCAGCTCCCCAACTCTCGGAGAAGCGCTTGCCTCAGAGAATACCTCCGCTCTCATCCTTAGAAATGGCTGGCTGCCGCTGCTGGTGTAGCCGGAGGAGGCCGGGCTCCCTGAGTCCCATGGGATGGGGCATTAGCCTGTCCTGAGAGAGCCATGTGAGCTGGGATCGAAGGAGGCACAAGTTACTTTAGGAGAAGGTCCCCCAAACCCATTCTGACTTAAGCAGAGCTCTCTCAGGTGAGTGAGGGGGAAAGAGGGTCTGGGGGAACCCCAAGGTAAAAGGAGCCTCCAAACAAGAGACTTGCATTATTCATCTAACTTCTAGTAAGCGTCCACATGCACCAGGCACCATGCTAGGTGCCAGGGATGACTGGTGAGCAAGAGTGAGGGCCCTGCTCCCCTGGCACTCACAGTGAGCAGAGAGAAACATTAAGTAGATAACCGCACAGGTCATCATGTGGTTAACTGTGGCGCATGCTGAGGAGACGTGCAGGGTCCCATCACAGCACGTGGACCTAACCTCATGGGATGCTCTGGGGAGACTTCCCTGGGAGGAGCTACTTCCGCTGGCATTGGGGGGTGGGGGTGGGGGAAACAGATAAACACAGAGCCAGGGGAGGGAGTGGGAAGTGATAAAGGGGATGGCTGCACAACACTGCCAGGGAAGGAGGCCTCTGTGTTGGAGGAACCTCTCAGCTGGGACAGAAGAACAAGGGGAGAGCCCAGCAGAGGTAAGCCTTGTAGACCGATTAGGATTTTGAACCTGATTTTAAGAACAATGGAGCTTACAGAAGGTTTTTAAACAAACAAAAAAATGACTGGATCAGACGTGGCCCAAGAGACATGAACGCATGTGTCCATACAAAAACTTGTACAGGCATGTTCACAGCAGCATTATTCACACTAGCCAGAAACAACCCAGATAGTCACCAACTGGTGAATGGGTAAACAAAACCTGGCATAACCAGGCCATGGAATACTACTCAGCCATGAAAAGGAACTAAGGACTGAGGCCTGCTACAACATGGGTGAGCCTTGAAAACAGCACGCTAAGTGAAAGGAGCCAGACACCAAGGGCCACATAGCGAATGATTCCATTTACAGGAAACGTCCAGAATAGGCAAAGCTACAGAAACAAAAATTAGATTAATGTTTGTCTTGGGCAGGGAGGCTTGGAGGGAATTGGGGAGTGACTGCTAAAGGGTGCATGGTTTTTTTTCTTTTCTTTTCTTTAAAAATGTATTGCTTTTAGAGAGAAAAGGGGAGAGAGTGAGGGAGAAAGAGAAACATTGATTTGTTGTTCCATTTAGTTATGCATTTACTGCTTCTTGTATGTGCCTTACAAGAGATTGAACCCGCCACTGTAGTGTATTGGGATGATGCTCTGACCAACTGAGGCACCTGGCCAGGGCTTGGGGTGATAAAATGTTCTAAGATTGATAAAGGTGATGGCTGCACAACACTGTGAATCCTATATGATAAAAGGCTAACATGTAAATTGTCCCCTCAACTGGGAGTTCAACCAGAGGGCAGGGCTGGCGGCCAACTGCCCACAAGTCCTCCCCCCGCCCCTGCGAGTCCCACTCCCTATCGCCCCCCAACCCATCCCAATTGGGGGTGAGGCCATCTGGCCAATCTCCTGTGTCCCTTCTCCCTGGCCGGCCCCAATCGGCCTGATTGGGGCTGGCTAGCTGGACCCCACCCATGCAAGAATTCATGCACCAGGCCTCTAGTATACTATAAACCACTGAATTGTATACTTTAAATGGGTGACTTGTTTAGCATGTGAATAAAAGTTGTCAAAAAAAAAAAAAAGAGAGAGAGAGAGATCAGTTCTGAGGAAACAGGTGGTCACATCTCCTTGTGCACCGCTGGGTGGAGGCAGAGCCCTGGAGGCACCTGGCCTACTTCTTCTTAGCCCACTGGCTCTAGAGACACTTCAGCTCTGAGAGCAACGTTCTTATAACCACCAGAGAGTTGATGGAGGAACTGAGACAGTATATGCATGACAATGCCTTCTGATACAAACCCCTTGAACAACTTCTCCCCAACTCCCTGAGCCCTCATTTCTAGACTCAACCAGTGTTTTGAACAGAAAATACCAAACACGCAATGGTTTCCCTCAGTTGCAGGGCTAGGCCACAGGGAAGAGCTGAGTTCCTTATGATATGGGGATGGCTCATTTATAACCAAGCAAATGTTTAATTAACTAAGGTACACATCACAGCTCTGCGTTCTTTACTGAGAGCAGCCTGCTTCTTAGTGGGAAGTAGAATCGACACCTTTGTCGTATGCAAGGAGCTGAGGCCCCTGCTCCCCTGGAAGAGGCGTGTTTCTAGAAGGGGGAGGCTGGCCCCCCTGCAGGGTCCTGCTTGGGTTCCAAGTGCACACGGACCCAGCTCGCCCACAGCACATGATGGGGCAGGGCTGGGGACTAGGGTGCACTGAATTTCCAACTTGCTGGTGGTTCTGGGTGAGGCCTGTGATTTCCCCACTCTATTTCCACTTCTGACTAAGACTTGTTACTGAAGGGGAGTGTTATTAGTCAGTGCCTGGTGGGCGGGAGGCCTGTGGAAGCAAAAGTTGAGAGAGAACCCAACTGTGACAAGAGTCCGGTAGGGTGAGGAGGCCCATGCTGGGCCCACCCAATGTGCCCAGGCCTTCGGTTCGGAGCCTCGCAGCACGGAGAGGATGCTTCTCAATTCTGAATGGCTGACACCCTACTGTTTTACTTTTTATTTACAGGTTATTTTTATAATGAACATTTTTAGCAAATAACAAATGTGATCTATGTTCTTTGAAGATACATTTGAAAACTACAGAAAGAAAAAAAATCACTGGCAACTTTTATTAACACCTTGCGTCTCATTTAGATTTAGTTACACTTTATATCCAGGAACATGTACGAACAGGAGCTGGCGAGGACTAAGACGCTTATTAATTCAGCAAACCTTACTGAGCTGCCTTATACCATTTCTGCAATAGATCTAAAGGAATAAAAGAAATGCATTAACTTTTTAAAAAACAAGCATTAACAAAAATTTCTTGAGCACCTACTCTGTGCCAGAAGCTGTGCCAAGGGCTGGAAGCTGAGACCAGACACTGCAGGGTGCGGGCACTGTGTCTGCACCTTTGCTGTACACCAGATGACCTGGGAGGCCTGTTGGGATTCCACTGGACATACCACTGCTTCTGTATTCCTTCAGAAATCTGCAGGGCCTCTACCCTGTGCCCCACACGCCTCTTATGTCAGGAGTTTAAGGTAAAGGTGAGGCTGGTCAGGGACTGGCCACCTGGGGGGATGTTGCACTCCAGGCCCTTCACTCCACTGGGACTTTTCTCGATTTCGTCTAGGGCAGCTTCAACTTTGCACATGTCTGTTCAGAGTATGTCTTCTGTAGAAAGTGAGGGAACCTGCTTGCCTACGTGATTCATTCCTCAGTGGGCCGACCTCAGAATCTCCTCCACAGGCTGCCCAGTTCTGAGAGCCTGGCAGATGGGGAACAAGATAAGGGCACTTGGCCGCTCGCAAGACCACCACTTCGGATGGCTAGCTGATCACAGTCATGTGCTGTTTGCTCAGGGATGAGAAGGAAGGACAGGAAGAGCTGAAAATTAGTATGCCCAGCACAAAGCTAGGTGTCTCTCTCTCTCTCTCTCTCCTGAAACCACTCTAAAACATTCAGTGCGCAGTTAACGACAAAACCAGTGGTTTGTTGAGGTGGGCTTGTGGAGCTTGGAACAGCCAGCTGTGCATGTCTCTTCCCAACTCGTTCAGTAATGACATGGTGGCAGCTTGAATCAGCCATCTGGGAGTATTTACACCATAGAAATGGGCAAACACGACAAATCAGGTCTTTTCTTGTTGTTGTTAAACATCTACCAGTGCTCCGCTGAATAAAGGTGGGAAAAAGAGGGAGAGTGAAAACACCGGTGATGACACCATCTAAGGGAATCACTGCTGACAGAGTAGTATTCATCTGACTTCGTTATGTGATGACATCATCTTAGTTAATCCTCATAATTAATCTGTGAAGTTACCATCATCACCACTTTGTAGGCAAGGAAACACAAGCAGCATAATTTGCTTGAGATTCACGGCCGCAGTTTGTAAAGGGGAGTGAGATTCCAGGACATGGGCTCTGAAGCTAACGCTCCCTCATGTTACCAACTTTGTCCAGCAAAATGGGCCTGTTCTCGGAAGCACCAGAGGCTACGGCAGCCTTCACTTCCGCAACACCCACCCAAAACCCACCTGGAAGGCAGTGGAGGGCGGGAGAGGACTAAGCTCCGCTGTGATGGAAGGAGAAACACTGTTTAGGAAACCAAACAGTTTCTGCAAAAGTAAAATAACTGATTCCTGTGTCGCTGCTTAACTGTTTCTTAAGTTAATATTGAAAAAGAAATGGACAGGACGAGAGTAGCATTTTATTCGAGATACACGGCTTTCTAAGGGAAACACTTTGGACAAAGTCACGTGTGTGTGTAAACGTTAGTTGGTATCCAGTACTCACTTTTTGAAAATGGCTGCGGTGAAGGAAAGGCAGGGTGGCGCCCCCGACTCACTATTTGTACAGGACTTGTTTCTAAGATGGAAAGACAGATGGTTTTGTAGATTTAGGATCAACCTAGATGCTGTGCACTTTTGAATTTGCCCCTAGACACCTTCCAAAGCTTGAGACAGGCATTATGAAGCCACAACTGGTGAGAGTTTAAAAGATGCAAAATGTGAGAAAGAGTGAATAAGGACTGACTCCTTCCTCTTGCAAGTGGGAAGGCCACATGAAGCACAGGGTGCTGGAGAAGCTGCGGGGAGCAGACCTGCTTTGAAGGCAATGGACCAGCTTACCAGCCATTGCTGACACCTGTGCTCGCTGCAGAAACCCCGCAGTGGGAAAAGAAAGCAGAACACACGACTTTTGAATCTTCGTTTCTTTAAAAAAGGTACAGCCCCGGAAAAAGGCTTCGTTTTCCCTACAAGTCTTTTCCAGAGTTGTGAAACCACCTCAGGGCCTACAGGAATTATAAAAATGGCAAGGTAGTACTACTCTAGTATAAAGCAATTTCATTGCATGTTAAAATTATGCCCCTTTTAACTGACTCTCAAAAATATTGACATGAAGCCACTGAAATGGATTTATGCAGTTTCAACACGCTAGGCCAGTGGTTCTCAACCTTCTGGCCCTTCAAATACAGTTCCTCATGTTGTGACCCCCAACCATAAATTACTTTCGTTGCTACTCCATAACTGTAATGCTGCTACTGTTAGGAATCGTCATGTAAATATCTGATATGCAGGGTGGTCTTAGGCGACCCCTGAGAAAGGGTTGTTCGACCGCCAAAGGGGTTGCGACCCACAGGTTGAGAACTGCTGCTCTAGGCCCTTTTCCACGGCGAGTCCTTGCGGTGTGACCTCTGCCCGTGGTGGGCGACGGGCACAGACCTTGGTCGAACCTCAGGACGTGACGCCCAGCGACGGCGGCCAGCGAGCCAGGTGTTACTGGACTTCTTTGGAAAACTATCCAAGAGGTGAGCTGGTTGCTGGCAGTGGTTTTGATTTGCAGGCTTCCGCTGACATAAACTCAGACGTGGGAAATTATTGGGAAGAACAGTCACAGGGTGTCAAGGACGCACGTGACTGCCTCCAAGCGGATTGGGTCCGGACACGGAAAGGCACCTACAAAAATGACGTGTCAGATCAGAAGGAGCGCCTCTCTCGCGCGCAGGGAGAGGCTGGTCCTGGAAGCCGTCCTTCCCCCGTTAGTCTTAATATGCTCATTATACAGTTTTTATTAATTCATCTTTTTTCTCTGCTAGTGGAGTTTTCAGCTGCATTTTAATCACTTATGTCAAAAGGAAAGCTGGAGGGGATATAAAAAACGCTTCTCCTTTGCTGACAGGATGATTCTATTGGTTCCCCAACCCCAAAATCTCCTTCAATTCACAGAACAAAACAACAGGAGGTCTTCAAAGCGGACGCCAGACCTGACACCTCCCACTTCCCCAGCAGAACTTTCAACTCCCCTCTAGGAAAATGCAAATGGGGAGGCCACTTTCTGTTGTTCAGACCTCTGAAACCCCAGGGCCTGACGGGAGGGCTTCAAAACAGTGAAATCTGGGCATGGAAACTGAAACACGGGCCTGGAAAAGCAGGCCTCGCTGAGCTCTCCAGCATCAATGAGGGCGGTGAGTGAGTGAGTGTGTGCGGGTGGCAGGTGCTGAGCCTTTCTTCTCGTACAAACCAAGGACTAAAAGGGGCCCCAGCCACCTCTTGCTGTGGCTGCGCAGGAAGTCACCCCCCCACCCCCACCCCGCAAGGCCGGGGCCAGGAGCCAGGCCTGGGGGCAGGTGGAAGCTCCCCGTTATGCTGCATGACTATTTTGTCCTGATCCCCAGCCCCACCAGCCCACAAACCCCAACCAACCCACACGGCCTCGCGAGGCAGCAGAATCCCTCCTCCCTCAGAAGGGCCTTTACAGACATGAGGCAAGGGGGCTGCGGGGTGTTTCCTCAGGCCTCAGGCCACAGGGCAACCCCTCTCATCAGCCTCTCCTCTGGCTTCCACCACACCGAACAGAACGCTCATCTTGCAGCCGAGGAGGGAAGGCAGAGGGTCCCAGGAGGTGACTGCGGCCCAGAGTTTAGAGCAAAAACTCCATGTCACGGGCCTTGTAAGTTGCAGTGCCTGAGAGCTGGGCCCTGGAGTCCAGCAGTCTTGTTTCTCATCTGGAATTAAATGGCATGTGTGAAGAGACTGGTACACAGTCAGGACGGAAAAAGATACAAGTGTTGTTATCTGTGACTTTCTTGCTGTTTCTCCAAGTCCACTATCTGCTCCTCAGGAAGCCTTCTTAGATGCACCCAGAGGAGAGGCTGAATCTCCCCCACCCCAGGCCCTCAGAACCATGGCTTTCCCAAGGCTGCAGTAGAGCAACTGGCTTACACCTCTCACCAGACTAGGGTCTGGAGGACAGGAATCACGACTTTATACCTTCCTAGCCAACCAGTCTGGCGCATGGTAGCTGCCTAATAAATGAAATTCCCAGGAAATTGATTTACTTTTGATGCCCCTTAATTTTCTCTTCTCTCAAAGGGGGATGTTGTAAATGATAATAAATTGCCCTAATATCCATGTTGTTATCTAAGATTACAAGGTCAATAATAATGTTTATTTGTTCATTCTCTGAGAAAAGGGCCATGTGAATCTGAGAACACACTCCAGATGGGCCACCGCAGGGAAGAAGGGGTCAGCTCCCCCCCTCACCATGCTACATGCATGAAGGTGGGCTCTGCCTCTTCTGGGAAACACAGCCTCCACCCCCCATCCCTAGCGATGGCCTCTCAGAGCCAGTGTTTGGGGTGGGCTTAGGGGTGTTTTCTGGGTGTCCTCTCTGGTCCCATTTTCTATGTCCTCACCTGGGGGCTGCATGGTGTTTTGGACAGTGAGGGCTCAGGACTTTGCCTGCTCTTCCTAATTCAACTCCGTCCTGTATCACACTGGACCAACACAGCAGCCTGGCGCAGCCCAGGGCACACTTAGTGACCTGAGTCCAACCTGGCAGAGAATCTGATGGGCTGGCTGGGCAGTGATATCTCCGGAAACCAAGGGAAGCATTTTGAAAAGGGCTCCCCTTTGCTATGCTCGGCTTAGACAACAATGCAACAATTTGTCCCTAAAAATGTTCCTGGAGATGGAACTTAGTCCTGATTCTCTCCTCAAGCAGCTGTAAGACAGCCAGGGTCCCTCCCGTCCAGTCATACATATCTTGGTCCATCATTCCAGCCAGCTCAGCAGGTGGCTTCTGGCCTGACATCCCCACCTCTGGCCCCCAGGACAGATGAGAAACATGTAATCACCTTGGCAGGTTTCTGGGTCCTGATAAGATATCCTGGCTAAAGTCATTTTTACAGCAAGGGTTGCTTGGGCTTAGGGATCAGCTATATGGACAGGAGAGCCCCATTATGCCCTCACCAAGTCAGCCCCAATGCCCTAGGTCCAAGCTGAGAGAACTTCTGTGCAGAGGACAAGGATGGGTACAGCATATTCAACTAAGGGACTGTAGGTAAAAATTGTATAGTTCACTATGACTTAGAGAGAGAAGAAAACCACCTAACTATTGGGGGAAATTCCAGTCCATTCCCCAGGCTTCATGCCTAGTGGCACTTAAAGGGTTGATAAGTAGAGAGGACTGTGACTCACCAGAGTCATCACTAGGCGCCTTCCCTCTCAGGTTCCCCCAGCTGGGTCACTGAAATGGTTAAATGTTCACTTAAATCCTGATGCTCACATTACCTTCAACTTGAGGACTATAGTTTGGATAATATTTGTTTTTGCAACATTACTAGGCCTCCCTGGGCATTTTTTCTCAACACTTCTTCAGTAGGCCTTGCTTTGCTTCTCTGGAACAGTCATTTCCTACCACAAGCCTCCCTAGTGTGTGTGAGGGCAGCTTCCAAGTGATTTGGGGTGACTCGGCACCTCCATTTTGGGCATTTCTTGGGTCCAGGTGAGTCTCCTAGCATATTCTGTGATGCCCTCCCTTTCCAACTGACTCAGAGAGATCTCTGTGGGGTGGAGGTGGTGCCATATTTAATGGAATAGGGCAGAGAAAGAAGTGATAACCCAAGATGATTGCAAGAAATGCATGATCAAAGAGAATTTTCAGACTGAACAGAATGGTGATGTTAAGGGTCGAGGGGAATTAATAGGATATGTCCTCTGGTGTCTTTTTTTTTTTTTTAAGGCTTAAAAATATTGATTTTAGACAGAGGAAGTTGGAGGGAGAGAGGGAAGGAGGGAAGGACATTGATTGGTTGCCTCCCACATGCACCCCAACCGGGGATTGAACCTGCAACCTGGGCAATGTGCCCTGACTGAGAATCGAACTGGTGACCTTTTGGTGCACAGGGCAATGCTCAACCAACTGAGTCACACCAGCCAAGGCTCTTCTTGTGTCTTTTCATACAGTCCAGTGGCCTGTTGTAGCAATCTAACGGAGTCCGGAGGGTGGGCATCTGCACGCTAACTTATCCCTTAGTTCCTTCTGGCTCTTCAGTTATGATGACTGGTCCACCACAGAGTGTGTCAGGAGAAGGATGAGCAAGGAAGAGGGGAGGAGGGGAATTATCATATCCATGTTACAAAAGAGCACAAAATTTGAGTGGTTTATTCTTAGAAGGAGTTACTGAAGGCCATCTATCTATAGTTCATCCATCATTATCTATCAATCACCTAACATGTCTCATCTATCATATCTAATCTATCATCAATATCTATTTATATATACCTATCATATCTATCACTTATCTCTATCATCTCTATCAATCATCTATCTTGATCTACTTATTCTATATATCATATCTATATCATCTCACCTACCATATATCTCTAATCTTCTATCTAATCTATCATATCTATCTCTATCTCATTTATTATCCATCTCTATCATCCTATATAATAAAAGGGTAATATGCAAATTGACCCTAACAGCAGAATGACTGGGAATGATTGGTCACTATGACACACACTGACCACCAGAGGGCAGACGCTCAATGCAGGAGCTGCCCCTGGTGGTCAGTGCACTCCCACAGGGGTTCTGCTCAGCCACAAGCCAGGCTGATGGCTGCCAGTATAGTGGTGGTGGTGGGAGCCTTTCCTGTCTCCTCAGCAGCACTAAGGATGTCTGACTGCAGCTTAGGCCTGCTCCCTGCTGGCAAGAGGATGTCCTCCAAGGGCTCCTGGGCTGCCAGAGGGGTGTCTGACTGCCAGTTTAGGCCCAATCCCCCCAGCTAGTGGGCCTAAGCCAGCAGGTGGACATCCCCTGAGGGTTCCCAGACTGCAAGAGGGCACAGGCCGGGCTGAGGGACCCGTCTCTGAGCGCACAAATTTTTGTGCACCAGGCCTCTAGTCTTTCTATATGTTTATCAATTATATATGCCATCTATCACCTATATAATCATCTATCTTGATATATTCTATCTATATCTATCTTAATCTCATCTATCATCTATCAATTATATCTATCTCATCTTTCTCTCTCATCTCTGTCCATCAAACATCTCTCTTGACCTATCCATTCCATTTATTTTATCTATCTACCTATCTATCATCTATCAATAATATATATATATATATGCATATATATATATATACATATCTACTCTATAAAAGTGAAATAGTAAAATTAACCGTTTCTCCGAGACAGGGTAAGCCATACCCACCAGCCAATCAGAGCGGCTGTATGCAAATTAGCCCAGCCAACATGGAGGCCGCCACTCACGGACCTGAGTAAAGGGCAGTTTCCATTGCGGCAGCAGCGAAAGTGAAGCTGCGCCCGCTCCACTCAAACTGGCTCTAGGGAAACACAGATTTGAAACAATGTAACAATCACAGAATCCTCGGGAGCTGAAGGAAAGAGCAGCCCGGGCCTAACCAGTAAAAGTAACAATTGTTTCATTATAGACGCTGCAAGGTGAGGCAGAGGAGGCTTCCTTAGTAGTTAGAAGGCCGCCTTAAAGGAACAGTGTATCAATTATAGAAGATAAACACCAGGCCTTAAAGGAACAGCATCAATTATAGGAGATAAACCTGCGTCCAGCCAGCCTTGCTGGGACATTGGGTCAATGGGAGCTGTGGGCAGCCTGAAAGCCCCTCACCCAGGCTGGTCAGGCACGCCAGCAGGTGGACATCCCCCGAGGGCTCCCAGACTGTGAGAGGGCACAGGCGGGGCTGAGGGACCTCCCGAGTGCACAGAGCGGCTGCAGGGTGGGATAGCGCAGGACCCAGGACCCATGAGTGGGAAACAGGCAGCAGGGTTGGAGGGCACCGGGAAGCGGGTAAGAGGCGGCAGGGTCAGCGGCCTGCTTGGTGGGCTTCCCAGGCCCTTTGCGGGGGCCGGGGTCCTGCTTGGCAGCTCCCCAGACCCCTTGGCGGCACCAGGAAGTGGGAAAGGAAGGCTACAGGGGACGGGTGAGTGGGAAAGAGTTAGCGGCCTGCTTGGCGGCTTCCCAGGTCCCTTCCGGGGATCAGGGAGCAGGAAAAGGCTGGCCTGACCACGAGGTGGGGTTTTCCCTGCTTTCTGGTGGCTGGAGGAAGATGGGCAGTAGGCAAGCTTGGGAGGCAGGCCGCACCCAGCCCTGGTCACAGCT